>JASPKZ010000007.1:4150000-4195153 GCA_030220185.1 Diploptera punctata
GAAAATGGGGATATGATTGCAGATTCCAGGAGTATATTAAATAGATGGAAAAGTTACTTTAATTAGCTATTAAATGTACATACAGAACAGGACATTGAAGAGGATACGTTACAGACAGCAGAAATGCTAGTCGCAGAGCCAAGTGCATTAGAGGTTGAAATGGCGATTGAAAAATTGAAGATGTATAAAGCATCAGGTTCAGATGAGATCCCAGCAGAACTGATAAAATCAGGTCGAGAAAAATTGATGGACAAGATACGCTGGTTGCTTAGTATGATTTGGGAAAAAGAAGCTCTTCCAGATGAATGGAAGGAATCAATTATCGTACCAATTTATAAGAAAGGAGATAAAACTGATTGCAACAACTACAGGGGCATCTCATTACTTTCAACTCCGTACAAAATTCTAACAAATATATTAGTAAGCAGACTTACTCCCTATATTGATGACATTCTAGGAGATCATCAAAGTGCATTTAGAAGAAACAGGTCTACAACAGATCAGATTTTCAGTATAAGACAGATTTTAGAAAATAAATGGGAATATAATGGTACTGTACATCAACTATATGTAGACTTCAAAAAAAGAATATGATTCAATTAAGAGGGAGAAGTTATATAGTATCCTGCTGGAGTTCGGAATTCCTAAAAAGTTAGTTAGACTTATACGAATGTGTCTAAATGGCTCAATGAGTAGGGTGCATGTAGGCAAACAGTTTTCAGACACTTTTGAAATCCAGAATGGGTTGAAGCAAGGAGATGCACTATCTCCTCTACTATTTAATTTTGTACTAGAGCATGCCATTAAATCTTTAGAGAATGAGGAAGGCTTACAACTGAATGGTATTAATAAGCTGTTAGTTTATGCTGATGATGTAGTACTACTTGCCGATAGCGAGGAGATAGTAAAGGCCAACACGCACACACTATTGAGCAACACTAAGGAATTAGGACTGGAAGTAAATATCAGTAAAACTAAATGTATGACCACACGTAGAAATTCAGTATATAATGGAAATGGACAGCTAATGACAAATGAGGGGAATTTTGAGGAAGTGGCTGAATTCAAATACCTAGGAACAATAATCACAAATAGGAATGAGATGCACAAAGAAATTAAACATAGGCTCAATTCTGGAAATGCATGCTATTATGCATTGCAGAGACTTTTGATGTCCCAACTCCTTTTAAAAAACGTTAAGCTGAAATATATAAAACTATTATTCTACCAGTTATATTATATGGGTGCGAAACATGGACTCTTACTTTAAGGGAGGAAAGGAGAGATTACAAGTATTTGAGAATAAAGTTCTTAGAAACATTTTTGGACCAAAGAGAGATGAACAGATAGGTGACTGGAGAAGACTACATAACAAAGAACTACGTGGTCTTTATAGGAAGCCAGATATAATAAGAACAGTTAAGTCTCGTAGACTGCGATGGGTAGGACATGTTGCGCGTATGGGGAATGGAAGATGTGCATGGAAGCTTCTTGTATGAAAGCCAGAGGGAAAACGCCCAGTTGGTAGACCAAGAATGAGGTGGGAGAACAACATTAACTATGATTTGAGGGAAGTAGATTATACAGGGAATGATTGGAAAGCATTAGCTCAGGATAGGGATGTATGGAGAGCTTATGTCCGCGCGGCCATGAACCTACGGGTTCGATAGTGCCAGTGAGTAAGTAAGTAAGTATATTGCAGATTTTCGCGGACATAAGTATGGATATGAAAGTTTTCTTGAGTTTTCCGCGTCTTGGATTTAAGTTCGGCCTCTGGCCAATGATTCCAAGACGCGGAAAACCTAAGAAAACTTTCGTATGCATATATATATATATATAACAAAGTCAGATTAGTTACACTATTTATAACTCAAGAACGGCTGGACCGATTTTTATGATCTTTGATTTGTTGATTTGTTTCCGCCCCGAATAGCAGATAACTATTAAAACATCGTAAAGATTAACGTAAAAATATTTAAAGGCGATACGACGTTCGCCGGGCCAGCTAGTATATATATAATTCTTATGTACGTGTGTTTGTCACTGAACTCCTTACAAACGACTGGATCAATTTTTAAGATTTTTTTTGTGTATGTCTGATTGGGTCCCTCGATGGTTAGGATCCACAATTGGGCCCTCCAAAACCATTATATGTAGGAGTTCAGCTAAAGTGAACATTTAAAAATCACTCTAGAGGTCACATTTTTCGATGTTTCACAACGATACTCAGTATATCGTTTTAAAGTAAACCGGGATAGGTTTCATCCAAAAATGAGATCAATCCACCAATTAGAAGTGGCGGTTTACTTGAAACCCGAAATTAAAAAAAAAAAGTCTAAACGACTGGACCGATTTTATTGAAATCTTTTGTGTGTGTTAGAGATGGGTCCTTATGTGATTTAGATTCAAAATTGGATTCGATAGGTTGCGCTGCGATCGGGTAACATAATTTTTTTTTATGTCAGATGTGTAGTCAACTGTATTACTGACATATTGTGCACGACAACTAAGTGACGTCATCATGCACGCTTCTTGAGTCACAACAGATGACAGTGAGGAATTTTCTCGCTAACTTATTAATTAGTGAATTTTTTGGTAAAAAAGTAACTTATATTTTTATCGTCCGGCCATGATACGAGAATTGAAAGTTTGGGCAAGACAGCGTCTGCCGGATTCGCTAATAAATTATATACGTATTTTTTTTTCTGCAGACTGCTTCATTTTGCTACTCAAATAAAACACGGTGAATAATCTGATACTAAAATAGATAAAAAAAAGTGAATCATTAAGGTATTTAGTTTCTAATATTATAGACAGTAAAATACATTTACATTTTGAAACAATACCATTAAAGTAGCAAAATTAACAATTTACTCAATATAGGACTCGAAAGTTCACTTTCTTCAACAAGGCATCAAACTATGAAGTATAACTGCAAGAATTACTTTTCGACATTTTTGTGTTAGCAATGAAATGTAGTAATTGAAGACCCAGATATTGATTTTGACAGTATGTCGAATAGCAAGATCATGGCAACAATTATAAGCATGTTCGAGATGCTTAACATTTTCTTTGTTCGATTTTACAGGTTCTGGAGGAGATGAGTAGCTCCGTGGGGACCTCCGTTTACCGCAAAGCAAGCAGAAGGTAAGTTTATTTCATAAACGGAGTATTAGTGTAGCAAATAAATGCGTTCCTTCGGCGGTGGTTTATACTTAGAGTGGATCCCTTTTCAAGTATTGGTAACGTGCCGTAATTTTACATGGAATGAAATGGAGGGATTTATATCCGTAGCGTGGACTTAATTAAATATTATGGGGTTGATCTGCGTTTTAGCTAGGTTTAGGATATGAGGTAATACCATAACCTAAGAGCGGCCAGGACTGACTGGTTTCCTTAATGATTGGATCAAATTTCTTAACTACAAGGTAGCAAATATTAAATACAGTGTTTAACATTTTATTAAACATAGTAATAGAACTTATAAGAATACAGATTAATTCTACGATATTTCTTAGTCAGCTAATTATCAGATAAATCCAGACATTTTTCTATACCATTTCAAGGAACAATATTAAAAGTGCCAGACTAATACACAGAGAGAATATATATATATATATTTTTTAAATTTAGATTGATATACTACTAAGTGAATCGGCATTTACTTTGGACATGATTCATGAGTTTTGTTTAGACAATCTTAAAGCAATATTATTTCTTGACTCTATGATATATATTACTTTCTAAGTTCATGTATTTAATTTGAATGTTTGCAACTTAGTATTTTTAAAAGAACTGATTTGTTAATATCTTCTTTACATACAGATAATTTGAATTTATTTTTTTATTAACTTAGTATAAATCTTTAAGTCCTTTTTGAAATAATATTTAAAAAATTGAGATTAGTTAAAATAAATATTTATCTTCCTTTCTTGCTTTAAATGTTTTATAATTTAGAAACCCTGGAAGGTTATCTTAAAACATAAACTTTACTCACCCTGGGTTCGTAGCCATCTCAGCTCAAAATCAGGTTCCGCAATGCAAGTTCCATGTTTAGGAACCCACACATTCTCTCTCCACTACAATCTAAACGACTCCTTATATTCTCTCCATGTTTACATCTGTGAACTGTTTTATTGCAATATCATTTCCCACTATTTGGAAAGGAATTCGCTTTCACGTCTACGTATGTGTGTCAATTAAAAAAAAACAACTCCAATATACAAATCTATATGATAAGTAGCCTATAGGCCTATGTCCTGATTGAATTTAATATATATCTCTTTTGTTATATCAGGTTAAAATAATGAAAGATTCTGTTAATGAGATTTATTCATTAATTTATTTTTTGTGTATTAATTTAGCCCATTTTATAACACCTCATTAAGTTAAGCCCTTTTTAGGCAAATCCTTTTAATGTCAACTCACCAAGTTAAGCCCTTTTTAAAACAATTAGTAGGTCTAATGTATTATAGTCTTAATAAAAGCCAGTCACAAATTCTCCGTGTTCACATGCCAGAAATATTCAACAAAATGGTTTTATATTCAATTAATTTATATAATATAAAATTTGTATGAAATATCATTACGATAATCTAAAGAGACCAAATTAAAAGTATGCGGTTTCAGTATTTTCGCACTTAAATAGAGTCGTCTTTATAGCCTACATGTGGAATACATACGTGAAGTTTTGCCCATTACTTTCTTACACCATATATTAATATATATTTTTATGTGAACACTTTTTTTAGTTGTCAATAAAATTACAAAGCTGTAAGATAAAAAAGCAAGTTACCAGGTTTTAGAATCAAGATTTCTTTACTGATTTTCCTTCTTTTTCTTCCCCACTTTGCTTGTGCTAGGCATCCTGTTGAAATGCATGGTAGGGAAGATTCTCAGCGGAACAATATGGCGAGTCTTTGAAACCGGCTGTGTTTTCGCCCCTATATCCATTAGATTTAAATAGAAACTGTTGATATCCTAGGGGAGACGGCTAGAAGGGATTGTCCAGTTCACTTGCAACAAATTGAGCGATTACTTATCTAAACACAGGAACATCTTACTTAAATTCCCCAATTCTCGATTGTTCTAAAAACTTCACATCAAAATTTAATAAGCATTTAAAATAAATTTTACATTTTTTACAATTAAATATAATTTTCTAAACAGTCTAGTAAAACATTATTTTGATTGAAAATTTATGTTTACACGATGCTATAATAGTGAGTGATATCGTATGATTTGTCTCAGATGTTAACGTTTGAATCTCGTTTGCAAGAAAACCTCACAGGATTGCCAAACTATTAAAGTTTCTCTGTGGTTTAATTCAACTGCAGTGACTTCAGATTACATTAACATTACATTTTTATTCTATTTCATCGGTAGTTTTATTTTCATTTATATGTTCCTATCTCGTACTTTTTACTTTTTATTATTTAAATTTAGAGTCCACCGCTGTGGTCTCGAGGTAGCGTGCTGCCTTGTCACGCAACGGGCCCGCGTTCGATCCCCGGCCGGGGCAGTTTTTCTGGGTGAGGTTTTCATCGGGGTTTTTCCTTACCTGTAAAAGACAAATGTCAGGAAAACATTAAGGCCCAAACGGTCCCCGAAATCATATGGCCATCATCACCATCATCATCATCCTTCACCGGTGTGGAAAGCAACGGGAAGCTACCACACCTACAATTCCCTAGTAAATCTGGAAGCATATCATGAAAATGCTATGATTGCATGAAGGACGTGCCCTCGGGCAGAATTACTATGGGTGGATTTAAATTCAGATTAAATCAATATATATATATATATATATATATATATATATATTGTATATACTACATTTTTTAGATATACTATGCAATAATGTATTTATTGTAACTTAGTTATAAGACTAATAACTGTAAGTTATATATAACCTGGTTGAGTGGTAGACAAGGCTTTAAGGCCTTTACTCTGCAAGATGAAATAAATATTTAGGCCGTGTGGCCTGTTACGGTCTCAAAGGGGAATTTTCCATCCAGCCCTTTTTTGGACGTCCCGGCGATCTTTTGCCTTGGGCATTAACGAAGTTTGGCTTTTGGAATTCTATGATATGGCATTCGTTGAAGATGGGCTTTCCAGATGTTCTGGTAGTTTTGTATATGGTGGAGAATGGGTTCTACATACAAATATTCCATAATTTCCTCATTTCTTTTTTTTGTCCCACTTTGTATAGCCTGCTGTACAGCGCATAAATCGCATCTCATTTGCTGTTATTCGGCTTTCATCTCTTCTTCGTATTTCCATGCTTCACTATTTTTTTTTCATTATTAATTAAAAAGGTTTGGTTAATAAAAGAGATTTGTAGAGAATTTATAATTAGAATAATTGCAAGGGTTAAAAGTGAATAGATACTAAAATAGTTTAATCACCATATCTTAATACTGGTCTTGTGAGAACCTTATAAAGCCGTAATCTTGTTATTTTGCACTAAAATGGCTTAATAATAATAATAATAATGATAATGATAATAGTAATAATAATAGGAATATTAATAATATTGATAATGATAATGCTAATGATAATGACCATCCTCATGATTTTGTGATGAGAGCTTCTGAATATAATTCTTGAGGTTGCGGGTTCGATTCCTGTTTAGACTATAGTCGTTTTTCCTTGAAGAGAATTATTCTTATGGCTGCACGTGGTCTGGAATTTAAGTTTAGGGACTATTCAGGTGCTTCGTTATCTTTTATCATTCATTATGACATCAGGGTATCGTACTCCGCCTTTCAGACGCCCCAATTTCACGAGTGTGTTAGAATTGCGCCAATGCCAGGAGAGAATGCCAAAAATGTCGTAAGTTAACCTGCTGAGATTGGACAAAAAATAATCTTTTCCTAAATGAAATGCATCCTTTAAAGTTTTCTATTTCACTTGCCATGGAGCAAATTATAGATATATTAACAATGCTGGGTAGGTGTTTAAAAAGAGATATCTCTATTCTAGTTGTAACCCTTTAACTACTAAGAATCCTAGAATTATGAGTTACCACGAAATACACTATGAAATATATTCATCACTATTAACGATATGAAATTTGATTCTACCCTATAATACCTTTTCTTTTTGTGGCGCAGAAAAAATATTAGTATTTCTAGATAAATAACTAATTTTCACAATATTGATATGTAGCTATCTATGTTACATTGCCATCCGATAATTATGTATAAGATATATTTAAAATTTATCGGTCTCGAAGTCTAGTGGTTTTGTTCCTTGCCTAGACTATATTCCCGAGGGTCCCAGGTTTAAACTTCGCCGGACCGATTGATTTTTTAAGATTAAAAAAATCCAAGGGAAACGTCAGCCGGGAGGGACTTTAAGCCGGAGTCACGAGTCTTAAGATCGGAAGATTTTCGGGTTTATAAAAGAACCTCAAGCCTAAATTAGTAGACCTGAGCAAAATTTAACAGGCCTTCCCCAACCAAAAAACACCGTAGTTACGTGCTAGATATCTCAATGAGGTGATGTGCTGTCACTCACTGACATCTGTAGGAAAATAAGCATAAATATAAATAAACTTGATCAAGAAACTCCCGTCAGAAAGCAGCCATGTTCCCATGCAAGACATAGGGTCTTGCTGTGGTGTCGAGGTAGCGTGTGCTGCCTTGTCACGCAGCGGCCCACTGGTTCGATTTCCGGTCGGGACAAGCTTCCTGGGTGAGGATTTTCGGGGTTTTCTCACCTGTAAGACAAATGTCAGGAAGCTTTGAGGTCCAAATGGTCCCCGAATATGATCTGACCATCATTATTATCATCCTTATCATCCAAAGCGTGGAAAGCAACTGCAAGTTATCACACCTAGTAAAGCTGCAAAGCATAGCATGAAAATGTTATGAATACAGTGAAGGATTTGCTCTAGGGCAGAACACTGTAAATAATTAAACTATAAAATATAAAAAAGGAATACAAATAAATTTACAATTATATTATATTGGTATTTAGAGTGCACTTAAATTATATACAGTTACTTATAAACGATTTAAGATAGGGAATCCAGGGTCATACACAAAAAATCTGAGTAATTAATTATTAAAACTCATAATCGGATTTTAAATAAAATAGGGCTATAATATGGTGTAAGATACTTTAAGACTTGAATTAGATCCATAATGGATGAAACACAACAATTTAATTGGAATCTAATAAGCTATATTTATATTTTGAAAATTTATGATTTGAAGTCCTCCGCTGTGGTCTTCGGATAATGTCTCGAATACACACAGGCCCGGATCCCCAATCACTCCGAAACTCGTCCTGGGGCCCATTGTATACGAGGCAGTGGTGGACGCATTGTTAAAGTATCTTTGAAGACGAGATACATATATTTGGAAAATGTAACGATTTAGAATTTTGGAGGCATCAGTTATTACCGGAAAGATTTCTAAATTCAAATCGTGAAAGGTTTGATGCTACGAGTTAATGATAAATCCAGAAAATTGGATAAACTTGGGTAAATTTCTGGACAAAACGCGGAAAATAAGAACAACACTCATTCATGAATAAATACATGTTATCAAAATGCAATACCATTAATTCTTAATAATTCTACATAACTTAATTAATGTATAATGCTATTGTATTATTATGTAATTGTAATATTATTGTTTTCTTTATGTAATTGTAATATTACTGTTTTCTGTTTGTTTTCTCTATACTATTACCAAATATTAATTTATTGTAACGGACTGCCAACAGCACGTACGGCTTATTGCCCATGCGACCCATATTTATAAATAACATTGTATATATATTACTTTTAGTCTAATAAAATCCTATTACTACTAGTACTACTTTAATTATATATAAAACAATGGCTGTTCCTTTGTTGTTGTATGGTAGTGAAAATTGGATAATGAAATCAAGGGATAAAAGCAGAATACAGACTGCGGAAATGCTGTTTTTACGTAATGTGAAAGGATGCACAAGAGCGGATAGAATAAGGAATGAAACTATACGAGAAAAATTAAATATATATATATAAAATTGAAGATAAAATCAGCGAAAATAATAAGAAATCGACAGAACACTTAATGAGAATGAACAACGAAAGAATACCAAAAAGAACCCTCCTGTATAATCCCAGAGGAACAAGAGATGTTGGCCGACCACGCAGAAGATGGACTCCACTTTTAACTTCGCCGGAACAGGCTGCATAGCCTAAACCTTGTAGTAGAAGAAGAAGAAGACTACTTTAATTAGATAGCGCCTGGCTTAGAATGTTGTATGTGATACTTCATTCCTTCAAGGAGTTAAGTGATTTGTGTTTTTTTATTAATAGCTTCTGATTAGTGTGGAGATTCCATGGTGGTTTTATTTTGTTGTGTGCTGTGTTCTGTACGTTTGCAACTTTATTTTGAGAACACACATGTGAACAGGTAGTGTATAAGCATTTGGAGTTGTCCTGTTGAACTGTAAGACGCGAGAAAACGATTCTCATGAATCACTTCCAATTCTTCTTGAGGTTTTCTCTTCTCCCCTGTCTGGCACTCTTTCTTTTCTCCGTTCTCTTGGGGCGATATTCAAATTTTCAGAACGTTTGGAATGAATCATGTTGACTGGAAATCTTCTTCCTTCTTCTCACCTTATTGTCAGTTCGCTTTTATTCTCATTTTCTGCTCCAGGGAAATAGATGGCGCCTGGCAACAAGCGGCGGAGTGAATCTGATGCGCAGATTTACGGACATAAGGGAATCAACATCCATTCAGAATAAAATTATAACCAAGTATTCAAAATTTTAAGCATAAAACAATCTGAGTAAAATTAAATCATACAATTAAAAAATTAAACTATAAAATTAAAAGTTGTCAATATTGATGATTTTCGAGTAACTCTTTCCTTTTTGGACTTCATGTTCGCGGGTTTCATTTGTCGAGTGAGGATGCGCAAATTAAAAATTGATTACTTTAGTGTCGTCTATCCGCGTAGAGCAGAACCCGAAGTATGAAGAGTACAGTGGGTGTCACTGGAAACACACAGTCAGTTTGAATAATATGTCTCTTATGTCTTCGGCGATGGTCCTTACATCTGGCAAACCACTGGCTACAGGAAGACTTTCTATTATGTTAACGTATTTTACTAGGATACATACTACATAGTGGAACTCGAGTTTGCAGCCATGGAGGGAGGAGTCCACTGGCCGCCGCCCCTGTAGTAGTGGACAAGGAAGCAACCGTACAAAGCAATCACACGCTACACCTTCACAATCACACGCGGACGCGGACGCGCGCGCGCAGCAAAGCAACACAATTACTCTCATATTACGTATCATCAAAACAATTATCATTAATTTAAGTATTATGTATATTTATTTTATGTATCACTAAACACAAACACACACACACACAACACATTTTACTTATGTAACATCTACACTTCACTTACCCGAAATCTGTATGTGTTATGCTTATTTATTTAATATAGATTAGATAGTAGTTAGGGACATAGATCAGACCCGTGGATAAGGACATTATGCCCGAGGTAACTCGGGGGGTGATGGTGGGGCTCTAAATAAAAAATAATAAAATAGTACATAGTGATATGCTCAGGGCTCTGAGACACTATGGGGTCTACAAGTGTTAAAAGCAATAAATTGAAAATAAATAACATTTTTGGTTAGACTCCTCAACTGTTTAAACGATACATTGTAGGCCTTTCGGGATTGGTACCATTCTCAGAATATTAAAATATTTAAATGCAAGTGAGAACTGGACTCTTGACCTAATGTTGCGGTGGTCCATTACTAGTGTTTCTAAAGTAAAGTAAAGTGATTCCACGACAGGCCTCAGGAGGTCCTTAGGGTAGTAGGAGATTAAGGCTCCCACTTTTCTAGACAATCGGCACTTGATGTCAGCCGGGTTGTCAGCCCTGCGTGACGGCCGCCTTTACCCGCAGAACATTAGAGGCTTAGTCGACCCCAGGACCATAGTGCCGCCAGAGGGTTTGAGTCAGTTAAAAAAATCCTTACCTTCACGGGGCTCGAACCCTCGACCTTCCGGCTTGTAGCGCAGTGCCTTAACCACTACGCTACGGCGTGTCCCCACTAGTGTTTTACCAGTCGTTTTTCCCTCAACTGCGGAGGGTATCTTCAGTGGCGAGTACTTCTAGGTAGCGTTCTATGGTCGGAGGCTCGACTATATCACAGTCTAAATTCTGTGTATATGCAATTACCAAGAAACATTAAATAATACATGAACGATAAGTGGATTAGTACACAATTCTCGATCATTTTAACTAGTTCATTGGTGGAAAAAAACTATATTCTTTGATATTAGATGTCTCTCTCTCTATCTCCTTCTGTCTTCCATTCCTCTCTTTGTCTTTTATCCCATTTTATATTCTATATTTATCTCAATTTACTATCCCATGCAATCCAAACTACTTCACTACATGTTATAAATTACATTATTACTTACTTTGGATTCCGGCGAAATTCGAACCTTGGACCTTCGATCTATAGCACCATGCCTTAACGATCTTGGCTAATTGGCCACGTTGAGAAAGTAATGTTTTTATTTTCCTTATTTGTTATTATCTAGATTTCACAGAATGGATTAATGTAATATTAGTGTGAGTTATGTTATATACATTTTAAATTTAAGTTCGATGTTTATACGTGTGAAGAAAAACTGAAATATTTTAAATAGCCTATATCTGCGATATTAAAACCTAACCAAAATGCGATCTTACTAATAACTAACTCAACAAAAAACAACTAAGGCTAGTGTGAATTTATTTTTGATTAGTGTGAAATTATTTTTATTACCTCTTAAATTGAAGACAGATGTGTTTAAGTATTATATAACTCAAATATTATTCGTTCGATATCGGAAATGGAATGATGTGTATTTACTACTAATATATAGTCCAAAATTAGAATATGTTCGCGGTCTGAAAACCTGCATGAAGGAGGAATTCGCCTCCCTCAACCCCCCAAACTGCGTAGTAATAAACAATAACAATGGGTGTAAATATTAGGCAAAATATAATAAACTAGTTCGCCGCCATATTGGAAATGAATGTGACCAACAATAGTTCGTTTTATGGATATTAAACATCTTTCACTAGTTCAAATGAACAGATTCTTATATCGTTCATACAATGTTTCTTGGTAATTACCCAATGTTTGTGTCCGAATTATGTAACGAATTTAATAATTGTTAATTAATAGAAATATCTACTTAATTATAATAAGAAAGTGGAGTCAACACGATTGAATTTCTCTTAGCGTAGCAGGAGACGTTCACAGACTCTTACGAAATATCTATGCGGATCAAGCAGTGGAAGGAGTACTGTCAGTCGTTGGTTTAGCAAAATGTCAGCGGCGAATGAGGTAATGCAAGACTCTCTGATCCCCCTGATATCCAATCACAGCTCCCTGTTTTGTACGCATTTAACGAGCAGTTGCCATTTTAAAACTAAGTACATTACACCTATCTGTCGGAAAACAATGAAACTTCGTGACGTTAAAAAGGAAGGATTGAAGATACGTTCAATAATGTTTCGTTCAATCGAGGGAGGCAATCGAGAACTAAAATATGTGCATTATTTATTGAACGTCTTACGTATTTATTTGAATAAGAATTCGGATGATACATTTACTTAGCCACCATTTTTCAGGGTATAGATTCTGCAACCGTACAGAACCTGCATATTATTTTGTGACAGATAGTACTTCTTTCCTAATACAGTACAATATTATTACAACTGCTTTGTATTCGTCGTCCGTTACTTTTTCGACAGGTGGCGCTTTTTGCTTCGCAGTCTGCCTTGCTAAGGAGCACGAAAGATGCTTTCAGTGACGTTACAGAGCATTCAGTTGGAAATGACAGGTCTAGTCTATTTAAACCTAACAGTGTACATAAAATCTCACTTGGGCTGCTTGCAGTCGGGGTTTGTACTTCAAGAATAAAATCAATTTTCGCTGCTGAATTTTAAAGCCGCTTTTGGTGTTACATTACGTATTCGTAATTTTGCATTTATTAACATTTTGTTTCCATTGCGAGATTTAATAACACCATTCATTTTGTTATATTTTTGTATTTTTTTTGTCTGTGCCACTATATCAGAAATTAAATTACCTAAATAAGTAAATTCAATAACTTGTTCGTCAATGTTTAGTTCTAATTCTATTTTTAAAATATACAATTTTAAAGTATACAATTTTAAAATTAATATCGTGTTCCTCTACTTGGTTTAAAACTATAGGCTTCTCGGAACATGGTTCGTCATGTTAGTAAAAATCGGTAATAATAACCTTTTCATGACGATGAAAGTTTCGAAAGGCCTACAGTTTTAAACAAAATTTAACTAGGTTAGGAATAGTACCTGAGGTTTTTATTTTTGTAATTTTATATTTTAACTGATACCTTCATGGAATGCTACCTTGTATATTAACCCTTTAATTGGAAAAACAGAATTCTCGTGCCAGTTATTTAAATGTTGCGGACCGCACTGAAAACAAGATCATGCATGACTGTTATTATTAGGTATACTGTTTAATTCGACACACATTTAAGTTATTACATATCTAACTAACTTACTCACTGGCACTATTGAACCCGTAGATTCATGGCCTTGCGGACATAAGCTCTCCATACATCCCTATCCTGAGATAATGCTTTCCAATCATTCGCTGTATAATCTACTTCCCTCAAATCATAGTTAATGTTATTCTCCCACCTCATTCTTGTCTACCAACTGGGCGTTTTCCTTCTTGTTTTCCTACAAGAAGCTTCCCTATACATGTTTCATTCCCCATTCGTGCCACATGTCTTGCCCGTCGCAATCTACGAGACTTAACTGTTCTTATTACAGTATATCTGGCTTCCTACAAAAACCATGTAGTTCACTGTTATGTAATTTTCTCCATTCACCTATCTGTTCATTTCCCTTTGGTCCAACATTTTTCCTAGGAACTTTATTCTCAAATACTCGTAATGTCCTTTCTTCCCTAAAAGTAAGAGTCCATGTTTCGCACCCATATAATATAACTGGTGGAATAATAGTTTTAATATGGTGATATTAGTTTTATATATTTTCAGCTGAACGTTTTTTGAAAGGAGTTGGGATGTCAAGAGTCTCTATAATGCATAATAGCACGCATTTCCAGAATTGAGCCTATGTTTAATTTCTTTGTACATCTCATTTCTATTTGTGATTATTGTTCCTAGGTATTTGAATTCAGCCACTTCCTCAAAATTTCCCTAGTTTGTCACTAGCTGTCCATTTCCTTTATGTAATGCATTTCTATGTGAGACCATGCATTTAGTTTTATCGATATTTACTTCCAGTCCCAATTTCTTAGTGTTACTGAATAGTATGTGCGTATTGGCCTTTAGCATCTCTTCGATGTCACCCAATAATACTACATCATCAGCATAAACTAACAGCTTATTAATACCATTGAGTTGCAGGCCTTCTCCATCCTCTAAAGATTTGATGGCATGCTCTAGTACATAATTAAATAGTAGAGGAGATAGTGCATCTCCTTGCTTCAATCCATTGTGGATTTCAAAAGTATCCGGAAACTGTTTGCCTACACGCACCCTGCTCTTGTATACTGTAGGACTAACTAACTAACTTTTTAGGAATTCCGATCTCCAGCAGGATACTATATAACTTCTCCCTCTTAATAGAATCGTATGTCTTTTTGAAGTCTACATATAGTTGATGTACAGTACTATTATATTCCCATTTATTTTCTAAAATATGTCTTACTTAACATTTCGTAACACATTAAATTAAAATTCTACAGAAAATTACAGAGAACACGTGACTATAGTAGAAATACATAGCCATCTGAGCACTCCCAATAAGTCTACAGATTTTGAAGAACACAGAAGCACATACATGAACATATATATGTTGTAGAAAAAAATGTATATTGGACCAGTAATTTAATAACATAAAAACGATATGGTAGGGTATTTACAAGTTGTTTTCCCCCTTTTTGTATTACTTTATTTTTGTTACATTTTAAATTTTATATGTATTTGAAATGGTTCTGTGCATCAACTGTATGTAGACTTAAAAAAACATACGATTCAATTAAGAGGGAGAAGTTAAAGCCTATATACTGTAGTATCCTGCTGGATTTCGAAATTCCTAGAAAGTTGGTTAGACTATGAATGTGTCTAAATGGCACACAGGGTGCGCGTAGGTAAACATTTTCCGAAAACTTTTGAAATTCACAATGGGATGAGGCAAAGAGATGCACTATCTCCTCTACTATTCAATTTTGTACTAGAGCATGCTATCAAAAGGCCTACAACTCAATGGTATTAATAAGCTGTTAGTTGTGCTGATGTAGTACTATTGGGCGATAGCGAGGAAATACTAAAGGTCAACACGCACACACTATTGAGTAACACTAAGGAATTTGGACTGGAAGTAAATATCAATAAAACTACATATATTGTCTCACATAGAAATTCATTATATAATGGAAATGGACAGCTAGTGATAAACTAGGGAAATTTTAAGGAAGTGGCTGAATTCAAATACCTAGGAACAATAATCACAAATAGGAATGAGATGCACGAAGAAATTAAACATAGGCTTAATTCTGGATATGCGTGCTATTATGTATTACAGCGACTCTTGTCGTTCCAACTATTTTCAAAATATTTTAAATTGAAAATATATAAAACCGTTATCCAACCAGTTATATTATATGGATGCGAAACATGGACTCTTACTTTAAGGGAGGAAAGGAGATTACGAGTATTTGAGAATAAAGATCTTAGGAAGGTTTTTGGACCAAAGAGAGATGAACAGAGAGGTGAATGGAGAAGACTACTTATCAGTGAACTAGGCTACATGGTCTTTATAGGAAGCCAGATATAATGAGAACAGTTAAGTTTCGTAGGCTGCGATGGGGAGGACATGTGGCACGAATGGGGAATGAAAGACGTGCATGGAAACTTCTTGTAGGAAAACGAGGGAGAAAACGCCCAGTTGGTAGGGCAGGAATGAGGTGGGAGAATAACATTAGCCATAATTTGAAGGAAGTAGATTATACAGGGAATGATTGGAAACCATTAGCTCAGGATAGGGATGTATGGAGAGCTTGTGTCTACGCGGCCATCAGCCTACGGGTTCGATAGTGCCAGTGAGTTAGTTAGTTGGTTATATGTATTTGAAATTGTAATATTTATTTGAACTTTGAAACATGTATTCATGAATTTCTGTAATTTATATTTAACAATATATATAAGTAATTATTTCCTGATTTTGCATCATATAAAATAGTTAACATTGTGCTACTGTTAAAAATGTTACATTTAGTTTGAATCGATATGACGCTTGATTTCCATATTAAATATAATTGGACATATATTTTACGGAGCTATTCGCTGTGGTATTTACTTTTTCGCTATTATTATATCTTCTGCAGAAATCTTACAGATGACAAATTGCTATTTCGCATGTAAATATCGGCTGTTCCAGACTCTATGATTTAGGACATTCGTGTGAACAACACCATATCATATTAGTTCACATATAAATTCAGGCGTGAGTTGTGATACTCAAGCATTAAATATAGCATTGTTAACTCCTGTTCCACACACCAACGCCATCAACTAGAATAGAGCTTCTTAACTCATCGTTCTCGACTCAATTTTAAAGCTAGATGAGAGAGATGATTTAGCATTAAATTTTCGAAATTATATATATATATATATATATATATATATTATTTTATAAGTTTCAATATAAATTTCTTTCATGTTTTTTTACAATTTCGAAAAATTAATGCTAAATCATCGCTCTCTCTCTCTCTCTCTCTCTCTCTCTCTCTCTCTCTCTCTATATATATATATATATATATATATATATATATATATATAAACGTACGTCTGTCTGTGTGTTTTGTCCTTTGGGTAGACTTCTAAACCGTTCAACTGATCTTCGTGAAAATTTGTATATACCGATTTTAGGATGCACGAGTGTTTAGCAGTTATCTATTATGTTCTAAAATCATTAGGTGTAGCAGTTCACGTGAAACGAACATTTAAAAACCGCTCTAGCGATCCAAATTTTAGATATTTCATAAAAAAGAACTCGGAAATCATATTCAAATAAACCGAGGTATGTATTATCCAAAAATAAGCGAAATCTGACCGTTGGAAGTGGGGGTTTACCTGAAATTTGAAATTAAAAATTTACTCTAGCAACCGCCATGTTTAGTTTGTCGCAGTGTATACCATATCATTAACTTTTATAAGATTCATGATGTGTTCCGTTGAGGTATTATTCAAAATTAAAATTTAAAGTTATGGAATATTCACCTGAAAGGTTCGTCTCCTCAACTTAATTAATTATTTAACTGTAGCGCTTTCGGGACTTGTCCCATCATCGGCAGATTCAAAACTGGTGTTTCACTGAAGATCTGGCAGAGGGGGTTACAAGTATTGGGTTCGTTTTCGTTTATCAGATTGTCGTTGTTGTGAGCTGCTTTCATGATTTCCATCTCTTCGAGTACGTTTATCTTCGCTGGATTATTTTCTCTGTGTATTACTATTAGGGTGTTTTCAATATATTTATGCAAAACACGTTATCCATGAAGGACATCACATGTTAAATATTGAAAACACCCTAACAGTAATGCACAGAGAAAATAATCCAGCGAAGATAAACGTAATCGAAGAGATGGAAATCACGAAAGCAGCTCACAACAACGACAATCTGATAAACGAAAACGAACCCAATACATGGAACCCCCTCTACCAGATCTTCAGTGAAACACCAGTTTTGAATCCTGCCGATGATGGGAGAAGTCCCGAAAGCGCTACAGTTAAACAATTAATTAAGTTGAGGAGACGGACCTATCAGGTGAATATTCCATAATTTTATATTTTAATACCATATAATTAATTAACCCTCAATATTTAATTTATTTAGATGTAGCAGCGCATTCCGGGTATTAGCTTGGTAAATATAAAATATTAAAATAATTGCAACTATATTTCTGCTTCATGGGCTAGTGGCCAGCGTTCCTGACTACTGTTCATGAGATCCCCGGTAAAACCATAGGAACTTTTCCTGAAAGGAAATTACTCCTGTGGTTGCCCAAGTCTGGAATTTAGGTTAAGTTTAGGTTAAGAACTCTTCTGGCGCTTCATTATCATTTATCACCCATCATAATGGACGGACAAAGTAAGAGATAAAGATGTGCTAGACAGAGTGGGTGAAAGAAGAACAATGCTGGAACTCATAAAGAAGAGGAAAATAAATTGGATTGGCCACTGGCTAAGAAGAAACTGCCTGCTGAAGGATATCCTAGAAGGAATGGTCAACGGAAATAAAGTTAGAGGCAGAAAAATACATCAGGTGATAGACAATATTCAAATAAATGATTTGTCTGCAGATACAAAAAGGAAAGCTGAGTTAAGAAAGAGTGGAGAATGCTGAGTTTGCAGTGAATGATCTGCTCTTGAGCAGAACACTATGAATGAATACCTTCGGGGTAACGTAACTCCGCCTTCCACGTGTCCCAACCTAAGAAATGAATAACAATTCTGCTAATGCTAGGGGAGAAAGCTAGAAATGTCATAAAAGACAATCTAGTGGCATTAGACAAAAAAAAAAATATATATATATATAGCCTATGTATACATGTATATTTCTACTTCAATACTTTCTTATGGATTTTGTAATACTAGATTTTTTTTTATAAATAACTAACTCAGTGAGACTTTCGAATCCAGAGATTCATGGCCGCGCAGACATAAACTCTCCATACATCCCTTACAGAGCTATTTTTTCAATTAACCCTCACCGCCCTCAAATCATGGTTAATATTATTATCCGCACCTTATTCTTGGTTTATCTACTGGGCGCTTTCTCTTTGGTTTTCTTGCAAGAAGTTTCCATGCTCCTCTTTCAATCCCTATTTGTGCCAACGATTTATAATACAGTAAAAGCTGCCCTGGCGAACTAAATGGGCGAATATGTGTTGGGTATTATTGATTCATCCGAATACTATAAATGTTAATCTCCTTATTCACGGGTCCCGTTATTCGCGGGTTAAACAAGTTCCTGTATTTACGGCTAAAATTTTCTTTATTCACGGATCCAGTCTGTATATAAAAGGATCAGTATCCTTTATTAACGCATCGCCAACTTTTTTTTACTGCAGTCACGTGCCAAGGCGGCTTTTACAAAGAGTTATTCAAACCAAATGGACAAATTAATATCAAAGTAAAACAAACCTTATTGTCACTAAGCCTAAAGTTCGTTGTTAAAAGTCACCGCCGCAGTATTTCACGAGCAGCTATGTCCGTTGATAAAAGCCGCCCTCCACACGATCGGTGTTTTATTGTTTCAACGTGTCATTCGTTGCAATAATTTTGTTTGAATAACATGTATCTCTTCTGCTTTATTGCCAACTTATAATGTCGAGTAAAAGAAAAGAAAATTAGTTCCGAAACGGCAAGAAGTAAGTAAAAATATAAAAGTAAATCTTAAAGTAAAAATATAAATGGTTAACCGTTTATACGCGTTGGCGAGTCCTTTCAGTCTATATCACGCTGTTTCAGTGTTAATGAATAAAGAAACCCGAAGACAAATAAGGAATTCTATCGCCGAATTCACAGCTGAATATCAATCTTAATTGAAATACCTTTTTATCCTATTATTTGGTAATGATGCTCTCAAACAACTTCATATATAAGGGCTCATATGGAGGATACTATGTGTATATATACTGTTCCTTGTCAATGATGTTTCCAAGGAGCTTGTATTTGAAATAATTCCACAGTCTTTTATTCACCTAATTTCATAGTTTTTCAACAGAAGGTAGTCAAATGCAGAAGTGCATCAGCATTTTCAGGAAACCATTTTTAGTGCTGATTGAGATAATTTTTTTCATATCAAACTTAACAAAGTAACATTTGTATTCTTATATTGAAACATGCTTTATTTTATCCATATTTAACATTTATAATATTACATAGACATTTTTATTCTTTGTACATATGACTTTTTCATATGTTGCTTCCAAGCAACTTTGCCAACATGGTCACATCAGGGTTTTATAGGTTATGTTGTGTATGTTTTAGTGAAATTATAAATGGATCCAGTTTATTTTTATGGGAAGCGAAGTAAACATATTGTTCTTCCTCCAATAAATCAAAAACAATCTGATGGTGATGATTTTAATGATTCTGAGCAAGAAGTATTAGCTGAGATTAGTGATAATCCGGATTATATACCAGGTGTACCATCTACTTCTAAGTCTGAAACGTTTAAAAAAATTGCAGATATATATTCATTTTTCAAACAATGAAAATTCAGGAGACTCGGAGGATAGGTTGTTCAAGACCAGTATTAGATATAATTGTCGGAAAGTGGAGCAGGAACATTCAGTTGACAAGATGATGGTTCCATATAAGGAACCAGAGCTGGGAATCTTCGTCAGTATATACAAAATACGCCTCACAAAGGGGTTATAAAATTTTTATGCATATTGGGGTATCGGGGCAAATTTATGATTTTCTTCCGTACACGGGAAAGGGAATGGCCACCAATTTGACAGCAGAAGAAAAAATCTTTGAAATTTGAGGCCAAGTGGTAATCATATTATGTAAATCATTGCCACCAGGCTTGAATGCATAGATATATTTTGCCAATTTCTTTTGTACTTTAGAATTAATCATTTTTCTAAAGAAAAGGAACATTGACTCCCTAGGAACCCTCAGAAAAAATAGACTGAAAGGCTGCCCACTAGATGAGGAAAAGGTGCTAGAGGAACAAGGTCGTGGAATGTATGACTATAGGAACGATGAAAATTCAGTCATTGTGGTCAGATGGGTAGACAATAAAGTTGTTTGTATGGCAAGTTCGTTTTGTGGAATACAGCCCTTGTCTACTGTGAAACGCTGGAACTCTAATGAGAAAAGTAAAACGGATGTACCCAGCCCAATATAGTGACCCAGTATAATAAACATATGAGAGGAGTGGACTTGGCTGGAATGCTAATTGAATTGTACAGAACACCATTGAAAGCAAAAAAGATGGTATCTAAGGCTGTTTGCTTTTTCAATTGAGCGTTGACTCAATGTATTACTGTATCGCAGGGAAACTGGTGATAAGAAAGCATCCCTAAAATCTTTTAGAACAGATATTGCTAATGCATTGATGACATCACATAAACGAAAAGCAGGCAGACCATCAACAGGTGTAACATTACCACAACCAAAGAAAAAAGCCACCTTCCCAATTCCAGTACAAGACACAAGATATGATTGTTTAGATCATTGGCCAGAATATAGAGCAAAAGGTCGCTGCCGTTATTGCCCAAAAGGCTATTCAAGTTACATACTCCAAATGTGAATTAGTTCTCTGTTTTGTTCCTGGCCGAAGCTGTTTTAAGGCATTTCACACTAAGAATTCAAATGTTGTGAATTTATTTTTCTGTGCGAATTTCTAATTGTAAAAAACTCTTGTACATATTTTGAGAAAACTGTTCCTTTGAAATTATCATTATTACTATTACTATTATTATTATTATTATTGTTATTATTATTATTGTTATTATTATTGTTATATATTTTACATACAATAAATTGTCAAAAAACTCATCTACAAGTTACATAATTATGTTGAGCATCAAATAATATACATTTCAAGGATTTTATATATATGAAAATATTACCATAAGCAATTTATATGAATTCAGAACTGAACCAAGTTTTTCTGTATTCTAATTTAATAGTTCTGGATAAAATATATACTTTTCCTAATGCTCTGTGAATAAAAATATAACTTTTACCTTAGTATATGTAAAATTTGTTCTCCACCTGTATATTGTCTCAAGCGGGCAATGTTGCCTACAAGCAACATGACGTAATTAGCCTATTAATAGTTAATGAATGATGAAACTACAACAGAGGGTCATTTTTAAGCTGTTTTAAACAGAATACCCACATATTTTTTTTCAGAAATATTTTTTTCCTGTTGCAAAATAAAGGGTAAAAGCGGCAAAACAGGAAAAAAATATTACGAAGTTCTTTTAGTCCTTGCCTAAACCTGACAGTAATAATTAAAATGAACTGTTCAAAATCTCTCATTAATTAATTTTATTTTGATAATTTTTATTTTATTTTGTAACCTTGGAACGTATCTCCTGTATACCCATACAAATTACCATTCCATATTCGCGGTTTGTGTATTCGCGGCATATTAGCGGAAAATATCCCCCGCGAATAAGGAGCTTTTACTCTACTAGATTTTATGATCACGACTGAGAATCTATTAGCGCTTACCAAGAACTTATAAACAATAGGAGACAAAAACAGAGAATGATAAGGTGCTGATTTCTACACCTCAGGAGCTATGCTGGACAGAAACTGGACGAAAACCAACCAAGAGCTAAGGCATGTTGTAACATGATACGCGATACACGGCTTTCACCATAAGGTGTGCAGAATCAAGAAATATCACGAACCTAGTGAGAAGTGCCTGTGTGAATTGTGTGCCGGACAGTGCGACCGATATCATATACCGAAATGCCCAAGAAACACGAAATCGCTGAATGACTACAGCAAAGACTAAAGAACAATCAATGCCCATTAGGGCGAACCTTCCTTCTTATTATTATTTTATGATCACGGCTTTCCTGAAGGACTGATGGTTACCAAGCTTGAAACTAATTCTAAGCTTCGCGTGTTCGAACCTTTCCGTGGTCAACTCATTTTTGAGGATGTAAAAATCATGAGTACGAGTTCCTTCGAAATGGAACTAAATCCATGAGTCCCATGTCATATATTTACGAGACGTAAAAGAACCTCAAGTCTAAAATAATAGGCCTATGAGCAAAAATAGTTGGCACTTTCACGGCTATCCTATAACGGCTGGAATATCCTTCGTGTTGACAGCAAAATACTCCCGTACACTGACTGGATGATCTTACACGTGTGGATACGAGGTTAGTAATAGGCAGGTAGGCTAAGAGCTTTCTATGCTTTTTGATGAAGTTATAAAGAGTCAGTTTTCAATTTTCAGTTTTCCTGTGAAAAGTAAATATTGACAAGTGCTTCATTTTTCCGAGAAGCGAGTTAACGGTTACATTACGCATGTCTGGCTGTCTTTTTGTGGATTAAACATGTAACGGCACTGTGCCATTTGTGAAACAAATGAAAGTCCGTTGGTTGTCCTTTGTGAATAACTAAGTGTGAGAAATGCATCCATTTACTTTAACACTACCACCCGTCGATATTAATCTGCATTAGACATTTTAAATAATATTATTCTCTATATTTTATATTTAGTAAGTATACGTAAATATAATATTGTAATTTTTAAATATTTCAGTATTATATGTGAAAAAAAGTGATTATTTTAAATGGATTCAAATCCCCCAAGAAATAGAGTTAATTAGCCTCTTTTAGACTATCTGATTAATTCTGTGCACAGTAAAGTGTTTTAATTTATATTATATTTTTAAATAATTTAAGATTTTCCTTCCCGATTTAATTTTGTTTGCATTGTATACATCCAGAATGTCAGCATTTCTATATTTGTTCGTACACAAATTTTAAAAAATGCGTATTAAATTTAGAGTAACTAACTGCCTAACTTACTCACTGGCACTATCGAATCTGAAACTTAATGTACGCTCGGGCATAAGCTCTCCATACAACCCTATCCTAAGGTAATATTTTCCAATCATTCCCTGTGTAATTCACCTATTCGAATCATGGTTGATGTTATTATTCCACCTCATTCTTAGTCCATCAACTGGGTGCTCTCCCTCTGGCTTACCTACTTGACATTTACATGCCTCACTTTCATTCCCCATTCGTGACGCATGTCCAGCCTATCGCACCTTAACTATTGTTATTACATCAGGTTTATAAATACCATGTAACTCATTTAAGTAGTTTTTTTTTCATTCACCTGTTGTTCGTCTCTCTTTGGTACAAATTTTTCCGAAACACTTAATTCTCAAATACTCGTAATATTTTCTCTTCTGTTAAATTAAGGGACCAAGTTTCGGATCCATATAGTGTAACCAGAAGTATAACTGTTTTACATATTTTTAGTATAACATTTTTTTGGAAAGAAATTGAGATGAGAAGAATCTCTAATGCATAATAGCGTACATATTTATTGTTGACCATATGGTTAATTTATTTCTGGGACTAACTCCCATTTTTAATTATGGTTCCTAGATATTTGAATTTTAGTCTTTTTTGAAAATTATCCTCGTTTGTTCTTCAGTGACATTTCCATTTAATAATATTATTTCTATGTGTGACAATATATATTTTTTATTCACATTTACTTCCAGATTTTTGTGGTTGAAATTATGATGAACTGCCTTAAACGCCACAAATTCAACATAATTCTTACTTTAGTCAACGTATAGTGTTTTACATCGAAAAACGTTTGAATTATAGTATTACAAGGATATAATTTTGTAAAAACATATGCTATATTTTAGGGGAGAAAGGATGAATCATTTACATAACACAATAATTATTAGATACATAAACAGGTTACCCATTATTTTCAATTTCTTGGATGTTGGTTTGCAGTAAAGGTTCTGGATTTGTTAATATCCTAACGGCATTCCTCTCTGGATGATATTATTGAAGTGGTAAGACGGGAATACTCTATTAGTGTGAAAACTATTTTCCCATAGATTTAAACCCTATTTTATCATACTTTGAAAAAAGCAAAGTAAACCATTTTAAAAATTTTGTTGGAACCAATATAGGACACAATAGAAATAAGTGAAATCAGATATTGAAAACTCAACACCAAAGAAAATTAGCAGTGCAATTTATACTAGATTAATTTTAGATCATGTTAATGATTTTTGTAAACCTGACTTAATAATTAATTGGTAAAATTGTCGATACATGATAACTGTATTATTCTTGAGAATTAATGTAAACTTTTTTTGTAATCTCGTGGAAATTGAAACCGCCAAATTTAGAAATTGTCAGATATCCCAGAGTCCCAAAATATATTTGAGACTGGTCTGATACAAATAACATAGCTATTACTTTACTTCCACTTCGATTTATGAGTGTCATGCACTTAATCATAACTCAGTTATTTTATTTTGATATTGTATTATTTTATTTAACAGCTACGGTCATTAGCGTCTGGACGTGAATGGTTCGACACATTTTGATAAGAGGCTTATTTTTTTCCAAGTTTGAAGTTATTTTACGTGCCGTAAATCTACGTCACGGGACAGCTCCTTCCGAAGGAACACCTACTCAGGAATTTTATGTTTTGAAAAATTCATCGATCTTAGTCAGATTTAAACCCGCGAACCTTAGAACCAGAGGCGAGCATTGTAATATTAGTTCATCAGTGCCTATTCATTTTACTTTAAATATCATGATTTCCTATATCATACTCCTTGTGTATGGTTATTCTGCAAACAGTTAGATCTATTCTGTGATGTGATCCATTTATGCTTTCTATATCCCTAAAAATTATATCTGCTCACATATTTCCTCTCTAACTAACTAACTAACTAACTAACTAACTGACTGACTGACTGACTGACTGGCTAGCTGACTGACTAGCCAACTAGCGAACTAACTAACTAACTAGCTCATTGGCATTATCGAACCCGTAGGTTCATGGCCATACGCTCTCCATAGATCCAGTAATAACGTTTTATTTTTAAGGGAGTAGAATTTAAGTTTGAATATATCTAATTGTTCTCAAATCGTCCCTTGTATAATCCACTTTCTTCAAATCATGGTTAATATTATTTTCCCACCTCATTCTTGGTCTACCAACTTGGCACTTACCCTCTGATTTTCCTACAAGAAGCTTCCATGCCCTTCTTTCATTCCCCATTCGTGCCACATGTTCTACTCATCGCAGTTTACGAGACTAAACTGTTCCTCTTGTATCTGGTTTCCTCTCTGTATTTGTAATTATAATTTTGTTTTTATTATATCTTGGGCTTTACATTTTATCAAAGAAGATTCAATTGGCAGTTTGCCGACCTGAGAATGACACACCTTGCTGCTGAGCGTGTGTTATTTAAATCTTTTAAAAAAAGTCACGTTTCCGTCCTGCCTTGTACACTCACAACGCTGTGACCCGTGGATAACGTCCTTGGCGGCTAAGTTGTGGAAAAGCAAAAGCGAGTTCCTCAAGAGTTTAATGAGGACAAATTAGCTACGGGAAAACACGCTGACAGAAAATATAGGCCAGCCAAGGTAGGAAGGTTACATGTTAAACCAGTCCTCTATCATCATAACAAAAAACATTCTGGGTATTAAAACTCAATTAAAAAAACAGTTTTATGAACGGATATAGAATGAAAATAATATGGTATAAAATGGGAGAAGAACAACAAGTGAATAGAGAAGACTTCATAAAAATGAGCTACGTGATCTTTAAAGGAAACCAGATGTAATAAGAACAATTAAATCTCGTAAGGTGAAATGGGAAGGAGATATGGAACGAGTGGGAAATGAAAGAGAAGCATAGAAATTTGTGGGAATACCAAAGGGAAAACAACCAGTATGTAGCCAGGAATGAGGCGGGAGGATAACATTAACCATGATTTGAGGGAGATCAATTATAAAGTGGATAATATAATAAAAAAAACATTATCAGGATAGGAATGTATGGAAAACTTATGTCTGCGCGGTAATGAAACTCCAAGTTTGATAGTGCCAGTGAACTAGTTAGTTAGTTTTTAAATTGTTAGAAATTGACGAACATTTATCAGTTTGAAATGTTACAATACCTGGAAGAACAGTACACAAACATAACACTAGGTAACAATGAAAATGTTTCTCTGCACATTTTAAGTTTTTGTGACTTAGTGTTTTGCACTGATTTCAAATATGTGATTATTTTTCTCCAACTGTTAACGGTTCGATCGCATCCATGTATTCATGTATCCTTTGTTTATGGGACAGCCGAGCAACTGACCAACACTACATCCAACAAGTGTGGCCTTCAAGAAACGAACTTGTTCCCGGAGAAAATAATGTTCTACATGAACCTCTTATTGACAGGAAGAAGATCTTAGTACCACTTCTCCACATTATATTGGGACAAGAAAAACAGTATGTTAAAGCTTTGGTTAAATCGTCTGATACTTTGCAACATATGCGATCTATGTTCCCACGTTTGTCTGATGCAAAAGTATTTGCTAGAGCTTTTACAGGACCTCAAATAAGAACCAGTTGAAAAAAGTGCATTGCAAGTATTTCATAATGTGCATGGCTTCCTTCGAAACAAGAAGAGTCCCAATTACCGAGAGTTGATTGAGAACTTGCTGAGTACATATCGCATATTAGGTTGCAGAATATCAACTAAATTACATAACTTGCACTCACATTTGGATTTCTTTAGACCAAATTTGGACGACGTGAGTGAAGAACATGGAGAACGATTCCATCAGGATCTCAAAAACATGGAAGCAAGATATCAGGGCAGATAGGATATAAATATGAAGGGGGACTACGTTTGGAGTTCGGTGAGGGACAGTCCACAGCAAAACAAAAGAAAAAAGGTGGTCACAAGTTCATTTTAAATAAATTTGATGGCCAAGTGAGTGAAGCTGAAACAAATCCCATTTAATATCATCAGATACATTACTAACATAAGCTGGCATTTATCCCATCTATATTTGTGGATACATTTTTATGTTAATTCCCACATTTTGAAATATGTTAATTTTCCATAGAACTATAGATGTTATGCGTGTGAAACTGACATTTTTTTAACTCAGGGAATCATTCGTTATTGTTTTTTACCTAACGGGAATTCGATGAAGTGGAAACTAATTTATTTCTCTGTTTTCCGCTTTATAAAATATTTTTTTCATGAATTGTATAGAAATATCCTTCTGTTTCCGCGTTGGGCAGATTCCGTTTTATACAAAATAAACACAAGTAAAATTACTATTAATTCGCCGGGACCAATACATTTGTTCACATTGGACAGATTTCCGCATTATTCACGTTCCGAATTGAACAAGTTCTACTGTAGTATTAAAAGTCCGTTACACAGGAACTGCGTAAACTAAGCGAATTCCTCAGCAAATCGTATTTATGTTTCCAATATGCAGGTTTACGGAATATATAATATATAACTCTATTTCTGATGTCAGTTTATTAAAACGCGTAGGACCGCAGCGAAAATAAATCATATATAACCGTAAGTTATAACCTACGTACTGTATATTGTCGTATAATTTGACCCCAATTTAAATAATATCTAGCGATTTATTTTTCCATTATTTTATTAAAATATTAAACAAATTAAACTAATGCATCTTGTAGGATACATTGCCTATTTAAGGATTAATTAAACATGACGGTTGCTAGTGTCGATTTTTAATTTCGGGTTTCCGGTAAACTCCCACTTCTAATGAACGGATTTCATGGAAAATACCTTCCTCGGTTTATTTTAATAATGTTTACTAACTTTCGTTGGAAAACATAGAACATTTCGACCGCTAGAGTGATTTTTAAATTTAAATTTCAAGTATACTCCTACACCTATTCGTCCATTTTTGATAGTTAACGTATTCGACCTTACTTTTTTAATTGATTGTTATATACCAAGTTTAGTTTTATTTAAACAAAAATTGCGACCGCTAGAGCGTTAATAGACATAATTATAAATTTTGGTCATAGTCATTTCTGATACCTGCTGATACTAGAAGATCCATTTTTTTAAATCTTTACATGATAACAACTTCAATAGCTTCATTCCTTCGGAAACATAATAAAACCTAAGTTAGTAGTTTTAGAGCTTGCAATACATCTAGGCAACATTTCTGCAGCATGTAAGGCAATGGGTTACGAAAATTTGATCAGTGCGGCTCCAAACCTAATTTAACCCTAGTTCGACGTATTCGCTAATAAAAGAAGAGAGATGGTCTGAACCTGGAGTACATTGCATTACTATAATTTGTTTCTTAAAATCAAAATTATTTCATTATTTCTCTTTTTATTTTTATTATTCTCTGTTTTATCTGCTTGCACCCTTGGTTTTCCTATTTTTACTTGAATTTTAAAAGTATATATCCTCAACTCGTGTCCAACTCAAGGTTGGGTGGGGAATGAAATGAGATGAAGCCCCTATATTTATAGAGGTCTGTGAACTACAAGGGTGCCGGTCAACCATCACTGACGCACCGTCACAGGGGCGGATGAACTGCAAAATAGTTGAGATGAGTATAAAGAAATGGTGAAATGAAATCTGTGGCAAGGGAAAACGGGAGAAACCCCGAGAAAAATATGCTCAAGCTCCGTATCGTCCACCCACGAAACCCACATGGAGAGAGCGAGACTCGATCTCGGGACCCCAGCGGTGAGAGGCGAGCGTCAATGCACAATTTATTCGTAATATAAAAAAAAAACATGCGAAAGAAACATCATAATTTGATCTACGAAATATAGAACACAGTACATGTGTAATTATAGGAAACCTTAATGTTTAGTTTAAATAAGAATGATTCTAAAGAGCGCCGAGAGCGATTAGTATGATCACCCCATCTCGTGTAGTAAGCATAACAGAAAGCGATCAAATAGATTATTTGTTCTTAAAGAAGGGTCCCACGTTTGAAAATGTAAATAAATTATGTGCGCTTCAGGTTATCTGAGTATAACAACGCCTGGCGATGGTAATTATCAGAGAGCGTAATCTCTTCCACAGTATCGAAGGCTTACTTGTATTTGCATAGACTATACGAGAACGCGAGCGAGGGGGTGGGATGGGGTGGGGTTTATCACTTACCTGCATACCTACCGGGCTATGAAGAGAGCTCTGTTATGTAGAGGTTTTTAAGGGTTTTACCTCACCTGTTAGGAACCTTTAAGGCTCAAACGGTCCCTGAACATTATGTGCCATTATCATATTCGCCATGTTTTGTATGAATGTGTGTAACCTATCAACGGTATGTTTTGTCTTAATGTTGTGTTGTCTCGGATTAACATTGAACTGTTTCTTATTCGGGGAGGCCCTCCATATCCTTGTGTTATCAATAAGTATGTATTTGATCCATAGTAAAAATCCCTCTTCCGAAGTCGTGTTACTATAGGCCCGGGTGGCATGTGGCACCAAAAATTACCTAAAAGTCAAGAGGTTAATCTGCATCAGTAGAATAGAATAAAATAAAGAGTAAAATTCTTTAATTAGAATTATTTTTTTAAACCTTTCAGTGACATGATGTGAACCGTGGATTGTGTAGGAATGTTAAGCAGAAATGTTATGATACGCTGTTATATAATGTATCTCACAGTATGGGGAATGGTTTGCTTAAGCATTAGGATGCTAAAATATTATGGATATACTTTGATAATACCCAACACCCAAACCATATATTTACGGATATAGGTCACTTCTTTAAAAATTACCAAAACTATGATAATGAATGTTGTCGGCGTCACTTTGAATCAATTTGCATAAAGGTTAGCCAGACACATTTATTCTACCTACATTTAAATACTTATGAGCACCGCAGAAGCAGATGGACATATGTGCATATTTGCATTTTTAAAAACGTATGGGATAATATCCTCATACTCAGTATATGGAAAGTAAAGTACTCCATATTCGCAAAAGCATAGTCAGATGCTCCAAAGCAATCTGGCGCATTTCTGATCACCATCTCATCACTATATACAACCACGCCATCCTTCCTATAATCACTAATGCAGTTTATGCTTGGTATATTTCTATTTCGAAAAAAAGTTCAAATTACAAGTAATGTAAAGATCCTTCCTATTTATTATTCACTATTAAAGCATATGGGACTGTTTCAAACTACGCACTATAAGCAATAGGGACATAATGCCTATAGACTAAGCTATATATCTATACAAAGACGTTAAAGCCATTTCCTGAAGTCAACCAGTAATGCAATCATCCCAAAATTAAGATTGACATAAATTGTGTCAAGGTCCATAGGAATATACCCAAGGACAACCACATTGATATAGGCACAACATGAATTGAGAAGCAAGCTGACTTCATGATATATACAGACGGATCCTCGTTGGAGCCGGAATATACGTAGAAGAAAAGTCTAAGGAGGTCCACATCAGAGTAAGAAGTCTCAACACAGAATGTTCTGTCTTCCAGGCTGAACTTCTTGGTATAAGCATGACTGTGGGACGGATAAAGCAGCAGGGGATACAAAGATATCATATGCTATATACGTATAAAATATCCGTTGAACTCAGGAAGAAATTTATCGATTTCAAAAATCTATTTATATAACTCCCATTGGGTCAACGGCCAAGTAGGACTCCATGGAAACGGAAGAGCCGACTACTTAGCAAAAATCGCCGCCAGCTACAAGGACAATCATTGATTAAAATCAATTTCTTTGACTCGAGGCTAGTAACTATTGACAAACTATTCAACCTACAACTACTCCATGAATGTCTCCCACGCTAAACTATTCTTTCCAAACATATTACTCTGACTCTTATACCCTATAGCCGGTTATATCCTCACCAATTCCTGACAAACCAATATTTCCGTTCTTACCTTTTCAAAATTAATAAATCAACTTCGCGGGACTTTCCTGAAAGTCTGCTCTTCATCACACATCTGAATGAACTTTGTTTTTAACAACATACGAGCAGTTCTAAAATCAATATCCCTGCCAATCATACGAAACATCGCACCAATATAGTCGGACTACAAGACTTCCTCAAATACATCTTCCACACTCTCCATGATTAATAGACTTCATCTTCCACATTCTATGTAACTTTATTGTAGTTAAAAATCATGTACATATATTTGTAAATACCTGGTGAAATACCTATCGATGTAATACGAGCTGTAAGCTAGTTTATTTCATTAAATACAAAGCAGTTAAATATAACTGAAAGAGAATGATGCGTTTCAGAAATATAGCATTCTTTTATTGTATAAGTTAGAGGTTACTAAGCTAGCTTCATGTTTGTGCGAGATTTCCGGGTTGAAATCCGGCTGGATGAATGGATTTTTAATGGGCGTAAAAATTCTGAGGATGGTTTCCTTTCTAAGAAAAATTAAACCGTAAGACCAATGTCGTTACTTAAAGGCACGTAAAGAACTTCGCATTGAAATAAAAGCCATCTTAACAGAATTTATAGGACCTTTCACGCCCAGGCTTGAATTATGACGCTAACAAACAGAGTTGTTAAACAGCATAGTTATATAAAATACTACCTACCTATTTCTAAACTAAGAAATTAATATTTTGCTGTAACATAGATCAATATACTATTTTTATTTGCTCCTATCTCTAATAATATGATTTGTTTATGTATTGCAACTGGTAACATTAACATTCCAAAATTAAAGGGAGTAAAGTAAATCCTCTATTTGCGTCCAGCGTAACAGGTCGAGAGATGAGATGAAACCCCTGATACCGAAGGTCTGTAATATACGAGGGTGTCAGATGCAGGCATATTGGAGAGATGAAATGAAATGGTTGACATGAGTATGGAGAAGTGGTGGAATAAAATTTTTGGGAGGAAAAATGGGAAACACATCTAGAAAAAGCTGTCCTGGCTTTGATTCGTCAATCACGAACCTCTACTTGGAGTGACCGAGACGCGAACTTGGGACCCAGATCTGGAGGGCGTATGTCTAACCACTTGCCCCAATGGAGCCGCCTTGAATAACAGTTTTTCCGGTTATTAAAATATTTTGGTTGAATTATTAGACAATAGAGAAGAGAGGTTTCTTCCTCTACTCGTATTATATATACCCTATTAGCTTGATTTAGTTTACTTTTCCTTGAAAATATATATTTCCTATGAGACGAATATCTTGAGAATCCTTCTTGAATGAATTATAAAATCATAACTGTTACTACTCCAATATGATTCCTTTTACATTATAAATAATATTTTTCTTCGTCGCGGTTTAGGTTTTTTTACTAGCCTGTTCCGGCTCCAATTTGCTGCTGTTTCCATTTTTCTTTGGTCTTCCCAAGCTTCTTCCTCGTGGTAAATAGTTGAATGTTGCTTTTGGTATTCTGTTCTCAGCCATCCTTGCTACGTGTTTTTTTCCCCAGTCTGTTCTGTATTTCACTATTGTGTTTAATTAATCTACTTTTCGTTGCTGTCTTATTTCTGTGTCGTGTTTTTGTATGTTCTTTGATATCCTGCTATTGGTATGAGGAATTTAATTTCAGTAGCTTGTATTCTGGCAGATTGTTGTGTTGTCACTGTCCATGTTTCGGATCCAATAAGTAATAATAGGAACTGCCATTGTCTTGTATAATTTAATTATAGTGTCTTTTCTGGCTTTATTTTTCGAAGTTCTTTGTAGTGTTCCTGTTGTACAATTAAAATTATTTAGTTTATTATTTATATCTATTTCAGTTGTGTATGATTTTTCGCAACCTAGTACGTTATATTTTGTCACTTGTTCTATTGATTTATTTTCTAACATTATCGTTGACCGAACTATTGAGCGCCCTCGAAATCATTGTTTTTTATTTTTCTGCTGATATTTCCATGTTGCATTTTTTATATTTCGTTTACTTCATAAACAATAGAGTATCTAATTGTAGTCAACGATTGATACGTACTAATTGTAAGATCAATGTTAACAAATAATAGAATACATGTCCATGTACTGTAGAACATTATAAATATAATATCTCAAATAGCAGGATGTATTTTTTATTTACATGGCTATTTATAAATGTTTTACTAGTTCAAAGATGGAACCTGAACATTCATATTTTAAAACAGTACACAAACAGAGAGAGAGGGAGGGGGATGAGGGTGTATGCCGTGAAGCGCAACTTGTGCGGTCATTAAATGTGAGTGCCGCAGCTAAACTAACAACATACAATCCTCTACAAAATGCCGACCGCCATGTTTATTTTGTGGCGCTTCGCTGAACAAACGTTGGTTAATGCCAGTATCAGAGTAAGGTATTTTGGTGCTAATTACTTATGAAGCAGCAGAGATGTCGACATTAGTTTGACTATTAACCAAATATACCAGGTGTTCAATAAAAAATACAGTAAAAGCTCCTTATTTGCGGGGAATACGTTCCTCAAAAATACCGCAAATATAGAATGGTAATTTGTAGCCCTCTTACTAATAATCCATATATAACTTTTATACAAGGTTTATACACATCTCAGTTGAAAATTCTTACTAATAAACACTGTATTAGCTGTTCAGTGTAGAAGAGGTGTACAACTTTACATGGGAATCGTTAAACATGCCTCCAGCCTTGTTTAAGGATTCTATAACTAGACAAAATGTCGGACATCAAGATCAACTGATTGTTTTCTTATGATATTGATGAAAGTTTCCTTAATTTAACCCAAAATGCAACACTTTAACGGCTGTTTGATGGATGCACAGGGCATAAATAATATTAATAAAGCTCTGGGTAGGAAAATAAAGGCATCATAAAATGCCTTTCGTTACACTCATTCTCGATTAGGCCTAACAATATTTTAAAATTGAACATTGAATCACAAAAGGATATGTTCTACAATAATTGCTGTAGACAAGATTTAACCTGAATGTAGTTTAAATGCTTCATAATATTATTTTAAGAAAACTTTCTTGCATCTTTTATACATAACTCACACACCGATATAAAAATGTATAGAGGTACTATTATTGCAACAAGCAACATGTTAACTTGGTAGTCTTGTGGTTAGAGCTTCTGACTGCGATGCGTGAGGTCGTAGGTTCGATTCCCGGTCAAACTATAGTGATTTTTTTTCGCTTGAAATGATATTTTGTTGTCGGTAACATTTCCTACTATTTTGAACGTTTTCTAACGCATCCTAAAAACACTGCATATAATTCATAAGTAATGGGGAAAGCTTTTATTAGTTTCCAAGAATTGGTCGAAATTCTTGACGTTAGATGGCAGCACATTATCTGTGAAACCAATTCTACGTTTTATTTGACATAGCGTAAAGGGAAATGTATATAAATTAAAACACACTTATTTTTTCCGTACCTCCTCAATTAGGGAATCTCTATTAATTCTTATCCATATTCATTTCTTACACAATTAATCACTAGTTGATGTTGTTTTATTTCTGTTACAAACTGCGAGTAATATTGTTCTGACGTCATTATGATGACGAATATGTGACGTATTGTGTATAACTGCTGTTTTTTTTATATAGCTCCGGCACAACGTTTATTAGTAAGGAAATTATACGTGATCTACATAAGGCTTATATATTGTATAATTTATTAGTAAGACCGTATGTGTATAGAGGGGATACGTTCCGAGGTTCCAGAATAAAATAAAAATTATCAAAGTAAAATAAATTAATAAAACTATTATTCTACCAGTTATATTATATGGGTGCGAAACATGGACACTTACTTTAAGACAGGAAAGGAGATTACAAGTATTTGAGAATAAAGTACTTAGGAAAATGTTTGGACCAAAGAGAGATGAACAGACAGGTGAATGGACATAACAATGAACTACATGGCCTTTATAGGAAGCCAGATATAATAAGAACAGTTAAGTCTCGTAGACTGCGATGGACAGGACATGTTGCACGTATGGGGAATGAAAGACTTGCATGGAAGCTTCTTGTAGGAAAGCCAGAGGGAAAACGCCCAGTTGGTAGACCTAGAATGAGGTGGGAGAATAACATTAACTATGATTTGAGGGAAGTAGATTATACAGGGAATGATTGGAAAGCATTAGCTCAGGATAGGGATGTATGGAGAGCTTATATCCGTGCGGCCATGAACCTACGGGTTCGATAGTGCCAGTGAGTAAGTAAGTAAAATAAATTAATGAGAGATTTTGGACAATTTCTATTAATTATTATTGTCAGGCTTAAGCAAGAACTTAGTAAATTTCTCCTGTTTTGCAGCTTTTAAAAGGGTCGTTGAATTCAGATTAATATTCAGCTGTGAATTCAGCGATAGAATTCCTTATTTTTGTCTTCGGATTTCTTGATGAATCGAACAGTTGATTCATTAACATTGAAACAGCGTGATATAGACACAAACGACTCGCCAACGCGTGAACGGTCAAACATTTATATTTTTACTTTAAGCGACAACACTACTTTTATTCGCCTCGGTACTAATTTTCATTTCTTTTACTGGACATTAAATTGGCAATAAGGCAGAAGAGGCACGTTTTATTCCATCAAAATTATTGCAACGAATGGCAAGTTGAAATAATAAAACACCGATAGTGGCGAGGGCGGCATTTATAACGGACATAACGCGAGTGAAATACGATGGAGGTGGCTTTAACAACGAACTTTAGGATTAGTGACGTTTTACTTTGATATTAATTTGTCCATTTGGTTTGAATAGCTTCTTTGTAAAAGTCGCCTTGGCACGTGCCTGCAGTAAAAAATGTTGCCGATGCGTTAATAAAGCATTTTAATCCTTCTAATATACCGAATGGATCCGCGAATAAATAAATTTTTAGCTGCGAACACAGGAACTGTGTCGCAATTTTTTCACCCGTGAATAATGAAAACGCGAATAAGGGAACCGCGAATATGGAGCTTTTATTGTACATATTCTGTATTTGAAACGATTGTATTGCTGCTACTAATTTATGGAGAACTGTATTTTGAGTGGTAGAATATTTATAAACATGTAGTTCGTAATTTGCATGATTTGCTTTGAGTTTGAAGGACATACGATATTTGCCTGATCCGAAAATGTTAAGGCCTGGCCATTTGTAATGATCGCAATGAATAAACAGAAGGTTGTTTTAGTTGAGGACGGCCGATATATTAGGTACGGATTTTAAGATTTTAACAATTTCATTAATAAATCTGAACGGAGGTTCGCTATTGATTTTAAAATTAATAACTTACGAATGGAGACATTAAACTAAGATAAAAAAAAGAGAGAGAATATTATTTCGTGGATTTATTTATGTTTTCACCAGTGAATAGAGTGTATTAATTTAATTTATTTGAAATTTAATATCCATTTCGATGTGCCCCGACTTAAAAATGTTGAGAACCACCGATTTACATTTTGTTTGTTACATATCTTCTTAGATACTGCATGTAAAACGTCTGTAAGATGTATTACTTGTATTTTGAATAGAGCTGTGTGTTAAATTGTTTATTTTCGTTCAAAAGAAGAAAGACGCAATGAAAGGTACGCCAAGAAAAAAATATTAAAAGAACACATTTTTGTAATATCTGTGCCACCCTATATTATATATTACAATTTTAAACATGGTTGCGCTGGAATTTCTGATACAAAAGAAGTGACAGGTTGAGGGAAGTATTCATAGAACAAAATATGTTTTCTTTTATTACAAAGAAATGCTAAAGAACACATAGCGCCCTTAATTTTTGGAATAAAATAGATGTCGCATGCAAAAAAAAAAAAAAAAAAAGTTTGATATGTTGTGAGAATAGGTGGTCGGAATTATGGGGGTTACACGGGATATTAAAAATACTCTAGAAAATTGAAGGATTTGATTCCACGTATGTTGGTAAGAACAGAGATATAAACCATTCTGCTTTGACACACAGGTACTTTATACGCACTGGTTCGAATACCCTTGAGGGAGATTTTTTTAAATAGAATATCGTCCAGAGTACTGGCTGAATGATTAATCATGTGTGATTGACATATGTGGATGTGAGGCCAGCAATCGGCTGGTCTTACACATACACATGCAAACGCATGCGCACGCACACACACACACATTCTCTCTCACAATTGAGAGTACACATGAAATGACTACTTATGAAATCTGTCATAATACGTACGGGTATGTAAATATTATAATAAAATAATGACATCATGTGCTTTTTCAAAGTCTTTCTTAATAAAATTTAAAGACTTTTCAATGTTTGCATTATATGTTCACTCATTTTTGTTCTGAAGGACGTGGAAAACCGAAACACAAAATTCAGCGTAGGCGTATGCCAAATTTATTTTCGTTTCCTTTCAGTGGTATTTCAGTATCTTCGTTAAAATCCTATTGCAACAGAATCCATTTGACTGGAAGAAAGAATAGACCCTAAAACCATTGAACAACGAGATTTAATTACTAAGTTAATTCTTAGTCCAATGCTGTGGTCTCGGGGTAGCGCCGCTGCCGGGGTTTCGATCCCCGGTCGGGACACGTTTCCTGAGTAATATTTTTTTAGGTTTTCTTCCTCACCTGTAAGACAAATGTCTAGAAACTTTAAGGCCCAAACGGTCCCCGAACATCATCTGGCAATTATTATTATCATTATCATACTCGTCATGTTTAATGCACTCTAATTCAACCTAAGGAAGTTACTACAGACCTTATGGGCTATGCCAGCGTCCCCCTACGTACAGAGAGTGGATGTTGCCAAACTAATAATAACAGTATTTGTTTGTTTAGGGAGGGGTGGAGGAGCAAGGTTAGCAGTACTTTCTCCAAATCTATGTACTATACATTAAAAAAACAGTTTTTCTTTTACGGCGTGCAAACTATTTTTATAGTAAATATGAGAGTCGACACTTTCACACAGGATAGTACAGATCTGCACGAGCTCAGTGACAAGTGGTAACTAATTTTTTCTTTAAGAGGGAGTGGCGTGGACGGCTACAACTTACAACTATGTACCTGCTGTGTTGAAATCTTCAGTTTTATGTAAGGATTTCTCTCAAGAAAATACTGTTAAAATGGTAACCCAGTTCCCTATTCTAAACACACAGTAACTTCCTGGGTTGAATCTGACTGTATGTGTGTGAATGGTGTGTTTCATCATATGTTATGTTGTTTCGGAGGAGGCCCTGGAATAGAGCTGATCACTCATGCGGGGAGGAGCTTCATGTCCTTGTGTACTTATATGATCCACAGTTTAAAATCCGTCTCTCAACAGGTCGTGTCGTTGTAAAGCCCGGGTGGCGTGTGGCATGTAAGAAAATATTTATTAGGTGAGGGGTTAAACTAAATTAATGGAAAATGGAAAGTTAGTTCATAAAAGCAATTATTCAATAAAAATTGGACACATTGTAAGAAAAATTCATTATACGATACAAAATATTTCATATATCAGTGAAAGTACATAATAGAGTAGGGAAGGATGGAAAAAAATATTTTATTGAGGGAGACAAAATAAACGCTGTGTTAGAAGTGAGAAAATCCACGGCAAAGCATTCTAAGATATATTAAAATATTTGCATAGCAGATAGGAACATCAATTTCCTGTGAATTTGCTCATATGGCATTGAGAAAGTCTTGATTACTTGATTACCGTGAGAAAATGGGTAGAAAGAAATGTTGAACGTGTAAAGTTATAATCAAACACAAAATATTGCCATTTATTAAGAAAAAACTTACAGTTTCTTTCAGATATCTGGAATTCGGTAATGTTTACCGATAAAACTAAGTTCAATATTTACCGATCCTATTGATTTCAATACGCATGGCGGCCACTTAATATAGCCATACGATCCACTGTCAAATATAGGGGGTATTTCCCTTCAATTTATGGGGCTGCATATCCAGTTACTGTGTGGACAATCCACGTAATGGAAACATTTGGGTATACAGATATTCTGAAGAAGAATATAAAGAAGAACCCAATGAATCTCGGTTTAAGTAGTTCTACGTGTTTGATTTTTTATATGATCCTGGACATTATTCGCATTACGATTCTCGAAGAAGTGCTAGTAAATACTTTTTCTTCTTCAACTTAAAGATTAGGCTGTGAGACTGTACCGACTCGAAGGATATCCCTCCACCTGGTCATGGGGCGTCCAACGGAACGTTTACCTCTTGGAATATATTGTAAATTTATTATTAAATAAAAATAAAACATAGTTTTATTTGATTTTCATATTTATTATATAATTCAGTGACAGCTGTTTCGGTACACTGTACCTTCTTCAGACATGTTAACAAATTATGAATTGTGTTCCAACTGATCTAAGCAACAATACAACAATATTTATTTAAATTTTTAAATTTAACAAAGGGGGATTCATTCAAATCAAGTTGAGAATTTAACAGTTTTTTACTACTTTTAAACTTATTAATTTCTACAGCCTCCAAAAGATCTAACTTCTTACCCTTATCACAAATATGTAAAATTTCAAAATTTGGATCGAAACAATGATTAAATTGGAATAGGTGGTTAGCATAGTTTGAATTTTCTAAATTTCTGTTATATGCTCTCATGTGTTCCTTTATCCGAGATATAAAAGGTCTACCAGTTTGTCCTATATAGACATTGTCACATGTGCCACACTTCAATTTATATACACCTGATAATTTTTCTTTTTTTTGTTTTGGTTTTATTGTATGGATTTTCATCAAGTAAACACCAACTCAATTGATTATATATTGTAAAGCCTGTTTTGATAGACGAGATGTCTCCATTCGATTTATATGTTGAAACCATTTTAATTTATTATTATTTAATATATGTGTAATTGGTCTCTAATATATTAATATAATAATAATAATCTTCTTCTTCTTCACTTCCTGGTTTAGGAAAGAGTTGCCTGTTCCGTCTTCACTAATATATCTAAGACCATCTCTTCAGAGGACGCCCGACATCTCTTCTTCCTCTTGGAAAATAATGGAAGATTTTATTTGGTAATCTTCTTTCTTCCATTCTTTCTACATGTTCTTTCCACTGTATCTTGTTGTTAAATATCTTTTCTTTTATGGAGTAGATCTGCAGTTCTTCACGGATATCCTCGTTTCTTATCTGGTCCATTCTAGTGCAGCCTTTAATAATACTAATAAATACTTGTAGTTGATTTACAATTTGGCTTGTTGATTTCAAAGTTTCATACCCGCAAAATAAAACAGATTTTACATTTTGTATTGAGTCACTCGTGATGGACTACGTTGCTATGCTCGTCTCTGATTTGGGGGATCGGGGGATTGCGGATTCAAATCCAACTGGTGTCGACGGATTTATCAGGGCGTAAAATTGAAACCAGAGATGAGCATGATAATACGAATGCTAGTTAGTGGGACCGACAAAATCATCTGAGTAAAATAATAAAAAAAATGTGGATTATACGCTGAAGAACATGGATAATCATATTCTTTCAGTTTTTTATTCCATTTATTGTAGTGGAATTTAGCTTATTCAATTCATATATTTTTCCATGATGGCCAAACTCAAAAGACTTGGACAGGACATGCTCATCACATGGAGAATAGACGTATCCCAAAGAAAATTCTCTATACACATTTAGGAGGCAAGAGAAGAGTGGGAAACTCGAAGAACAGATGGATTAATGCTGTGGACGAAAATACAAAAGAAGATTCTAGGGAGTGAGGAATTGGTAAAAGGAAGACATGGGATAGGCAGATTTAGAGATCGTAAAACATGTAGTCAGTATATCCAATTCACCAATTAAACATTAAAAGAGTCAACATGTTTCAACATCGAAGCTGTCATTTTCAAGACTAAATATTGACCGTCAATTTTTAATTGCTGAATTGGGTATATTGACTACGTGTTTTACGATTTTATCACCAAGAAGATCATTAGTTTATTAAAGATTTACATATGTTTATTATAGGAGGCTAAGGCCCGATATAGGACTGTAGCAGAATAATAATAATAATATTACTAATAATAACAATAATATTACTAATAATAACAATAATAATAATAACAATAATATTACTAATAATAATAATAATAATAATAATAATAATAATAATAATAATAATAATAATAATAATAATAATAATAATAATAATATTACTACTACTACTAATAATAATAATAACAATAATATTACTACTAATAATAATAATAATATTACTAATAACAATAATATTACTAATAATAATAATAATAATATTACTAATAATAATAATAATAATAATAATAATAATAATAATAATAATAATAATAATAATAATAATAATAATAATAATAATAATAATAATAAATTCATATATTTTATTACACAAGAAAAGGCGCAAAACGAATAAAAAAAGGCGACGAAAAATAAATGTTAGATATTCTCGAAAATTCATGTGTTAACCAGAAAGCGTGGTTATAATTATAATTGCTGTGAGATGTCGCTAAATCGAAATTGATAGAAGTAATTAAGATAATAATAGAGCTATTAGGACATATAAGAGAGATTCGTTAATTTTAAAAGATAATAATATTGATACATAGTAGAGATAGGAGTATGCTACAAGAAAATAGAAGCTTGGAAGTAGGCCTGTAAGAAACAAACAAAGCAGTAAATATCTCCATGGAAATGTGAACCTAGGAAATTTATACCCTTGATAACTAGTTTCGATCTGACGTTTTCCTTTTGCCAAAATTGTCTTCATATATATATATATAGCGACAGCAGTATGTTGTAAATTTTAGACAAACTTAGACATATCGAGGAAACAGATCTCTTTAATTGCCTGTTTCATTTACTAGAGACTGTTCAGTTCATTGTATTTTAAATTTAATTTCGAAATACGCAGTATGTCCCTTCAATCTACCATTTTTTCTATTTCCATTTTAATTGTTATTGTGTACGTGTGTTCTAGTTTTGTAATTCTGTGGCACCATACATGAAACCAATAACCCTCATTTAAGTAGTTCTGAGAAAATAAAAATTCATGCATGGAGGTTTCCTATCTGAACTGAACCTCCAATGTGTTGCCATCTCTGGATATTCTGTTTAACTAATTGTACAGCAATCAAAATTTGAGGGATGATAAATGACAGCTCCAATATTACATTAATTATATCAACTAATTTTTTTTTAAATTTGAGGGTTATGGGTTTTATGCATGGTGCCACAAAATTGTAATTTATTATTATTATTATTATTATTATTATTATTATTGAATATAGAGCCTTTTTTGTTATTATGTAGAACGTCCCTTGAAAACGAATTTATCCACACGAAGATAACTAATTATGTTACTTACAAAATTTACTATAACTAAAATAAAAAATAAAATTCTTATAAGGACAACTGGAGAATTTTTATTTATTTTATGTGCATTTACTCAGATTAAAATATTTCCTACAGGGCACAAACATTTAACTCACAGTTCAAAGAAAACCAAATTATTTGTTATATTTGAATTATTGTATAGGCCTATAGTTTCTTAAATTACATAATCCAACGGTTATTATTATTCTTTTGTATTTTGTACTTTTATTATTATTTTATTTAGTATTTTCTTCTTTTTTCATCTTCTCTAATTATTATTATTATTATTATTATTATTATTATTATTATTATTATTATTATTATTATTATTATTATTATTATTATTATTATTATTATTATGAGTACATGACATACGGTGCAGAAACATGGGAATTAAAATCTTGACAATAAGCACATTAAATTCTACAGAAATGGATTTTTGCAGACGATCAGCTGGAATGTGTAGAACAGATCAAATAAGAAACAGTAAGCTATGATTAAACAAAATATGAATGTTAAAACTTGAATTGTGGATTTCATAAAAGAAAAACAATTAAATTATATGGTCATGCAAAACAATGACAAAAGAGAGATTCCCAGGGAGAAGAAGAAGAGGATGGCCAAAAATAACGTGGATTGTTGGCGTTTTGAGCAGCACGAGGGAAACATGATTGGACGATGGAAATCGGAATGACAAAGGGATGTGGAGGAGAATGACAGACTAATTGGGAGCAGGAATATGTTGTGAAACACTTTGAAATCTGCTTAGTAAAATATACAAATAATAATTATTATTAAAGATATTTGTCCACAGCTATGATCTCGGAGTAAGGCCATTGCTTCGTACATACAGCAAGCCAGGATTCGATTTCCGGTCGGGGCAAGTCTCTAGGCTGAGATTTTTTTCGGCTTTTACTTAGCCGGTAATACAAATATGGGGAAGCTTTAAAGCCCAAATGGTTGCTATTAAATCTTAGATGTATGTTAATTTAAGTTTAGCGGAGATGCTATTGTTTACGCGTCTTCGACTTTTCTAAAGCAGTAGGGAATTCAAATGTAATTTTCCTTTTTTTTTTTCTTTCTTCTTGTTCACATACGAATTCCCTCTGCTTATCTTTGTTTTCACTTGTTTCATTTTATTTGCATCAGACCGACCTTATTGTTTATCTATTTATGAAAGCTGTAGGTCTGATTGCTTGTTCTTGTTAGTAATTTACTTACACATAGTAACATTATCGTCTCGACCTTCAAACTGTGTGGTCGAGCTCTCTCTCGGTCAACTTCTGCTCCATGCCTCGAGCAGACCGTCCTGTTTCACATTGTGAGCAGGCTACTTGTTTTGAGTTCTGCTAATTTTACAGTAGACCGTCCTGCTTCATTCGAGCAGGCTATATTGTCACTTAGAAGTTTTAAGTTCTGCATAGACTCTCGACGAGTAGGTCGAGGTACTACATTCTACAAGATTGATAAAAGTTTACGTTATTCAAGTTTAGTCCTGTCCTCGCCTCGAGCAGGCCGCTCCTGTTCTCTATTAGAACAGGTTGCTTTATCGTTTATCAAGATACTATTGAACTGTATTGCAAGAAGATAAAGTGCAGTTCTGCTAGTCTACGTGACTTAGTGAAAAATATTCAAGAAGCAATATTGAAGTTATCTGTATTGGAAACAGCCTCCAGACTTCACCTTTGGCTGCGCAAATTTGTTAATCACAGTGACCACTATAACAGAACATCGTATCCCTATAGCAATTGAACAGGCCGAGAAAAAATTAAAACGTGTTGTAACCCAGTTTCCGAACATCATCTGACCATCACAATATATCATGTTCGTCTTGTTTAGTAAGAATAAATGAATAAAAGAGTGAGTCAAGGTATATCTTGTCTTAAATGTTCGTGTTGTATCAAAGGTGACCCTGACTTTGAGCTGATTATTCATCCATGGAGGCTTTCGATATTCTTATAAAGTCAAAAAGGTATGTTTGTGAATCCAGAGTTAAAAATCCTCTCCTGATATCGTGTCGCTGTAAATCTCGGGTGACGTGGGGGCTTATAAAATACCTATAAAGGGAGGGATTAAACTAAAGTAAAGATAAATTATTAAATATTCAAAAATATCTTAATTACGTTAATTTTAGTATCATTAATTTAATTAAACTTAGTGTTTTGATAAATGGAGGATGACGGCTAGAAACGCAATAGTCCATATTTATTCGAAAACGAGTTAGTAAGGCTATTTTCATTTCTCTCTCTCCCCTCCCCTC
>JASPKZ010000008.1:0-92500 GCA_030220185.1 Diploptera punctata
CTATCTCTCTCACACTCTGTCTCACACACCTCTCTCTCTCTCTTACCCTCCTCTCTCTCTCTCACTGTCCCTCTCTCACACTCCATCTCTCTCTCTCTTATTACACTATTCTCACGTCTCTCTCACACCTCTCTCTCCCTTCTCTCTTTCTCTCTCTCTTCTCTCTCCTCTCTCCTCTCTCTCTCTCATCTCTCTCTCTCTCTCTCTCTCTCTCTCTCTCTCTCTCTCTCTCTCTCTCTCTCTCTTCTTCTACCTCTCCTTGCCCTTCCACTCTAGTGTTGTCAACTCAACTTCAATATACAAGAGTCATGACACTGGGGGAAGTATGGCAACATCCCTACTCGAAAAGTTACATTTAGCTGTCGTTTGACGTAATGGGAGGGGAGTGCGGTCAAATGCTGTGAGTATAGACATGTACTTTTCTAAGAGCGATGTCAGCGCTATAGGGGCACAGATCCGTTGCAATATTAATATAATAGTTATATAAAAACGCAATATTAATATAAGAGTTACATAAAAACGCATTTTATTTGTAACCCCCAAATGATGTACCAATATTCGTTTAATTTACTTCATATAACAACAAGTCCTAACTTGTATTTTTTTGATGAAAAATAATTTTACATTGATTCGTATTATTTCTGCCAAGTTCTATCTTAAACAATATTATATTTAATAGAACCCATTCACCAAATATTATATTTAAAAAAGGCGACGCGTTTCAGCAGCAATGCAGTTATTCTCAAGAAGATAATAAAATAAAAAATAATAGTCTTCAATTATTTAAAAATAAAGATAGGGTTAAAAATAAAGATAGATGAATAGCGACAATGGGTCTATTGGTTGCAAAGTTGGTAGTAGCAGGCAACCTATCATCTCACATGACGTAACGTAAGAATTGGATAATTTATTTTCTTGTTTTTGGTTTTATTATCATCTTGAGAATAACATCATTGCTGTTGAAGCACATTGACTTTTCTATTTCATATAATATTGTATTAACAAAATCTCCACCAAGATCCTATACATCTTCTTCTTCTTCTTCCGAATGCAGTATTGGGTGTGATGCCCGTTCTGCGACTACAAAAACTGATCCTTCCATCGGTTGAAGGGTCTTCCGAGGTCTCTTTTGCCATTAGGGTTGAGGTGGTAAATCATCTTTGGTAAACGGGAATTTGACATTCTCTGGACGTGTTGGAACCATTTAATCTGATAATTTTGTATATGTTCAACCATTTCCATACTATTCCACTGCATCCTTATCTCATCACTTTTCATTCTATCCCTTAATGTTACTCCAGTTAGTGATCGGAGGAATCTCATTTGTGAACTATTAATGCGGGATTTATCTTTGCTCGAAGTGTCCAGCATTCACTTCCGTATAGTAGAGCAGGTTTGGCTATGGCATTATGAAATCTCAATTGGATTTCTTTCCTCATTTGTTTTCCAAAAATTTCTCCTTATTATACCATTTAATCTGTTATATTTTTCTAAATTTGTTTCCACATCTTTTTGATTATGAAACTGTGATATATTATTACCTAAATAATTAAAGTGTGTTACTTGTTCTATTGGTTTATTATTTATATTATTTTTACTCTCGAAAGTTCCTTTCCAGTGATTGCCATGGATTTGGTTTTATTTTCAGATATTTTCATGTTGTATTTTTCTAGGGTATTCTGCAATTTAAACACTGATCTCTGCAAATCATCTTCATTCTCCGCTAGAAGTACTTGATCATCTGCGAAGATTATTGTTTGTATTTGATTTCCTCTACATATTTTTACTCCTGGGGGGTTTAGTTTTTTCCACTCCTGGACAATTTTATTTAGATATAGAATAAACAGTAATGGAGATAGTCCACATCCCTGTCTTAAACCTTGGTTAATTTCAAATTTATCTGTTATTTTCCCATGATCTAACTTTACTTTTATAAATGTGGTTTCATATAAACTTTTTATAGCATTTATTAGATTATTGGGGACTTGGTAGCTTTCCAATATTTTCCACATTATGTCCCGTTTGACTCTATCATAGGCCTTTTCAAAATCTAAAAATAATATATATAGGGGGATATTAAATTCTTTCCACTTCTCAATTAGTTGTTTTATAACAAATATAGCGTCGATACACGATCGGCCTTTTCGGAATCCACATTGTTCCTCTCCAATTTTATCTTCTGTAATTTTCTGGAGTTTTCGCTTTAAAATGGATGTATATATTTTAGATGCTGTTGTCAACAATGATATACCTCTATAATTTGAACAGTTACTTTTTTCTCCTTTCTTATGGATGGGTATTACATAAAACATAAAACATAAAAAAAAGTCAACCATGTTGTACCCTTATTTCGAACTACATGTGATATTTTCATAAGTAATGTCACGAGTGATTTCCAATTTTTCTAGAGGATTTGGAAACAAGAGTGGCATTTGTTAGGACTATTTATTGAATACAATTAAGCTGTTTACTCACAAGTAATTATTTAAATATAATTATTTTAAAATATTTATACAATTAATATAAACAGCGATATTTCAAAACCCAAATGAGAAATATTTTGTTACGTGTCATTTGTTCATCACTGCAACTTGACCTTCTTTTTATTACCAAATAGGATCGCAATATTGTAAGAATGCACCCTAGTGGATAAAAAATTCAATACATCAAACTGTACATTATAACCAAAATAATAGGTTATTAATTCATTTTTTCTGCAACAACTCAGTAAAGTCAGTACTTAAAAACATAATAAATGAACACACAATTATCGAATGTGTAGATCGAAGGAATCTGTTTCGTGCTCCAATTTATGTTAATAAAATTACTGTATTTACTGTAATTCAGAATATGATCTGGTTAATAGGGTAAAATTGGATTCCTCGGAAGTTGGAATTTAAAAAAAGAAGGATGAATAGGATGGCAATGGATATTAAGAGGGCAATGTACCATTTTTGTAGCTAGCTCATACGTTCTACTACCATTTTGTAGTCCCCAAATCATAAACATCAGTGCTATTTACTTTCCTTTGCCCGGGCCCATCAGAGGCAAAGATTGAATCATCTTTCTTATGTTGTATGTTTAACATTTATTAACTATTACCATGAAATTATTAAATACACTGTAGTAATTTATATAGTTCGTATCTAACTCTGAATAGTATCTACAATCATGAAAGCTACAAGGAAAAGGAGAGCTAATTTGACTTCAGAAAGCTTTAGAATAGGAATTAATATGAAGCAGCAATATCATAACAGTAATTAAACATTCTCTTTACTAAAATTGAATTTAATGTTTAAATTATTTGTCGGAAAAATTAATTAAACATAATTGACCTTTTGACCATAATATGAAATTAAAGAAAAAAATATCAATACATAAATAATATAAAAAATATCAATTAATTATCTTTGTCATCACTAGATTTACAAAACAAAAAATGAGAATAATAATAATCAATTGAGTTGGTGTTTACTTGATGAAAATCCATATATATTAAAACTAAGTTTTATTTTTATTTAAGAATAATAATAATTGCCCATACATGCACACAAGCATTCCTTAGTCCAGCCGAGAGTTGGGGTCCACTCCCCGGATGCCCTACCCTGGCTTTACAGGACTAAACAAACAAAACAACTTAGCTCCACTCGAGCTATCCAATGTGATCCAGACAATAACATATATATCTGTTCATTCTTTGTTATATTCAACATATCTGTTAGAGAGTCTGCCACTGCAAAATAATGCTATTATTAAACAGGACGAGCATTCTTTATTTTGGTAATTAAAATTCGATAATTATCGAGGTGAATCACGACTGTGATTGGTTGTAAAACAAAATTCGTTGAAACGTGATTGGTCACTGACTCCCATTTGGGGCATCAGTTAAATAAATAGTCCATAAAAATGTTTAAAAGTGTATTATACATATAGGAATTAAACACAACATTAGTGAAATACGTACAGTACAAACTGTAAATAATATTAGTAATGATGACTGAAAATAGAATACGAAAAGCACCACTAGGAAGAAGAAGCTTGGGAAGACCAAAGAAAAGATGGAAATAGCAGAAATTTGGAGCCTGTATATGCTAGTAAAAAGCCTAAACCGTGATGATGAAAGAGAAGAAGAATACATAGTTGTGGCCATATCATTGCATTTTCCTCTAATGGAAGTATAGCTTTGAACTGTTTAATCCCCATTTATGAACAATAAATAGAAATAAAAATATTTGTGCTGATTCATAATATGAGGCACTCGGTCGTAGAACATGGTAAGGCAAACGTACCGGTAATAGACACTGCATTATTAATTGACACTTTCACAATAAAATGTAATAAATAAAGTACTCGCGGGAAGTTCAAAGTTAAACTGAGAATGGTGGCTCCTAGACGGTGTGGTTTACACCACACGCAGTTCAACTGTGCACTTCCCATGAGAACTTTATTTAATACATTGTTGTGTGAAAGTGTGAAATTACAAAAGCAGTGTCTATTGCCGGTGCGTTTACCTCAACTAACATGTTTTAAATTAAAATTTTTGACAATATCGAATTCCTTGCAGTTGGTTTTATAGATTGTTGAAAAGATCACTAGGATTTTTTGAGGAGGAAAGAATAATGTGTAGGAATAATGTTGGCATTAAGGTAAGTGACAGCTGTTTGGAGGTGAAACTTGTAACTAACAAACATGGCCGCCGACGCAGTTTGTTTTGTAGTGATGAGGAATTAAAATCTCATGTTTTAAATGTTCGTAATACTTCTGACAACAACTAATTTTGTGATGACGAAGATGAAGATCCGGACTATGATATGACTGTATATAATAGATCTATACTTTTTAAGTTCATAATTCTTTTCGTCCGTTGAGGTTATAACAATGTTAATTTTTTTTACCTTGTATACTACCGTCTTCCTCAACTATAATGTTTCTATTTAAAATTTTCGTTGATTTCACTCTAGGCCTTTCGAAGCATGCTTTGAAAGGCGTAGAGTGAAATCAACGAAAATTTTAAATAGGTAACATTATATAATCAATTGAGTTGGTGTTTACTTGATGAAAATCCATATTTATTAATTAAATAAAAATAAAACCTAGTTTTATTTGATTTTCATATTTATTATATAATAATAATTATATAATAAAGTATATAATAAGTATATAATAAATATGAAAATCAAATAAAACTACGTTTTATTTTCATTTAATTAAGAAACATTATAGCTGAGGAAGTCGGTAGTATACAAGGTAAAAAAATATAATTTAACATTGTTATAACCTCAACGGAAAAAATAAAATAATTATGAACTTAAAAATTATAGATTCATTAGCCAGTCAGGCAGGAACATATTTCAAATATTTTAACTTAAAACTGCATTGTATAAAACAATAGCAAATACAAGAACTCTAGAAGATGAAGCATGCTTCGAAAGGCTAGAGTGAAATCAACGAAAAATTTAAATAGAAACATTATAGTTGAGGAAGACGGTAGTATACAATAATTTGACATGTTATAATAATAATAATAATAATAATAATAATAATAATAATAATAAACATCATTTATTGCTAGAAACTATGAAAATAAATTAATGAAACATATTTAATTTAATCTAGCCACCCCCGAATGAAGCCAAAGTCTTTGGAAACAAATGAGTGAAAACATATCGGATCCAAGTTACTCCTAAGGAAGGTAAGAAAAAATACATTCACTTCTTAACCCATTTTCAAGTAAAACATGGTATGTGTTGCAGTGACCACATTTTACAGCACCTTCCACATTTAGCATAGTATGTACTCATCATCGTCATAATCATAGTACATTCACGAATTTAGGTCATTTGTTGACCTGTTTCGGCCTCAAGAGAAACACCATCCAGAAGTGTTTAGAGTGGACGTCCTGGTCTTCTTCTTCCTGCAGGTTGATATCTTAACATTTGTTTGGGTATCCTGTGATCTTCCATTCGATAAACATGTTGCATCTATCTTGACTTATAATCAGAAATTTTATTTTCTAAACTTTCCACGTGTAATTCTTCTAAGATGCCTTCATTTTTTTTTTGTGATCTAGTAGTGTGTATCCTGCAGTCCTCCGGAGGTATCTCATTTCAGCAGATCTAAGTCTCTGTATATCTTTCTGTTTCAATGTCCATACTTCGCTATCATACAAAAGATTTGGAAGAGCCAGTGTTTTATACACTTTTAGTTTTTAATGTTTTTGGACTAACTGTGGCTTGAAGATAGAATTTATTAACCCTAAAATTCTTAAAAATTTATATATTTTTGCATTTACATCCTTTTCTTCTGCATATCAGATATTGCATCCTAGATACTCGTAAAGAAAGTAAATTTTGTAGTATTTGTGTTTATCAGCTATGAGTTGAGTGTACGGTAATTAAACTTTGTAAAATAAAAAACGCAATGGGTGATTTGGAAAAAAATGTTTCATTACGTTCCTCAGAATATTAAAAGCATATTATTATTTTATTACAGCCATTAGGAAACAGAAACTTATGAAGAGCAAGGTATCTGCATGTACCCTCCTCTATCTTTAAGTTTTATATCCAAAGAAAAAAAAATATTATGAGAAGCAGCTAAAGAGAATTTTATTTCTTAATAGACACAAAATACTTGTGTAATATAATTAGGTTGTATTTGATTTTAAAAAACTTCTTAATGTTATCATCAAAATCTTAATCGATTTTCCAAAACTTTTAATTTTGTTAGTTACCATATTTAACGATGGAGAGCCTCAAATGAGGATTCTCAGAAATAAATACGATAATAAAATATATTGTAAACAAAACCTACTGAATATTTTTAAGATAACAATTTTGCATATCGTGCTTAGACCTACACATCTATTTATCACAGGATGGAATTAAGTGTAGGTTACTTAAAAAAACGTCGGATAAGAAATAACTTATAACAAATAGTTACTTGTAGGAAGTTTCCAGAATTGAATACACGTGACCTGACCCTTATATAAACCGCAGTGGATTAGTTATTGTCATATTCAACAAGATGGTCAGCCTCAAAGTTCAAGTAAGTGCAGCTTAAATAGACGATTATTACAAAACCAGAGTTTGAAATACTTCCATGGTTATTTTACTTATGTTGCATAGGTTTTAAGTGAGGTTTCGCGGACGAGTTGACATATCCACAGCCGAATTATATTTATTTACGGAAATTCGAAATTAACTCAAATAACATACAATATATTCTTTTATATTATGTTGAATTATAATATTTTTTTAGAAAATTAGTATTATCCTATTGCGGCTCCGTGGCGCAAGCGGTTAGACGCTAGCCTCTCACCGGCGCTTGGGTCCCGACATTGTGTCTCGGTCACTCCATTTGGGTTTTCGTGGTGGGCGATAAGGAGCTTGAGCACTTTTTCTCGCGGTTTCTCCTGCTTTCCCCTGCCACAAATTTAATTCCATCATTTCTCCATACTCATCTCATCCGTTTCGTTTCATTTCGTTAATCCGCCCCTGTGACGGTGCGACAGAGATGGCGGATCGGCACTCTTATAGTACAAAGACGGTGAACAAACAATGCTTAGAGCAATTTGTTACGACCACCAAATTAAAAACATAGATGTTAAATTTTGGGCAGACGAGGTTAGGAGAGAACTCCAAAAGATTGGGATGGGCTGGATATGGGAAAAAGGGACTGAAAATCGCAAGAACGTGTGGAGAAAAATAAGGAGGAGGTACTTAGATATAAACCAACAAGATACTTTCGCCGAATGTACAGGAAAACGCTCACTGTGTTTACAAAGAGACTAAAACACGTCTGGGGAAAAGAATCGTATATACTCAACCTAGGATTTAAGGAGAGATCAGGGCTTGCTTGGTTTAGGTTAGGGGCATGGAAATTTCTAAAAATTAGCGACGATCACGATATGCGAATATGTCCAATGTGCGGGAAATTTGAAGATGAGATACATATATTAGGAAAATGTAATGATTTAGAATATTGGAGACGTCAGTTATTACCGGAAAAGATTTCTAAATTCAAATCGGGAAAGATTGGCATGCTACGAGTTATTGGTAAATCCAGAAAATTGGATAAACCTCGGTAAATTTCTGGACAAAACGCGAAAAATAAGGACAACACTCATTCATGAATAAATATATGTTATCAAAATGCAATACCATTAATTATTAACAATTATATATATAAATTAATTAGTGTATAATGATATTGTGTTATTATTTAATTGTAATATTAATGTGTGTTCTTTATGTAATTGTAATGTTAATGTTTTTTAGTGTATAATGCTATTGTGTTATTACTTAATTGTAATATTATTGTGTTTTCTTTATGTAATTGTAATGTTAATGTTTTTAGTGTATAATGCTATTGTGTTATTATTTAATTGTAATATTATTATTGTGTTTTCTTTATGTAATTGTAATGTTATTGCTGTTTTTTGTTTATTTTTCTTTACACTAGTACCAATTATTACTTTATTGTAACGGACTGTCAACAGCATGTACGGCTTACTGCCCGTGCGACCCATATTTGTAAATAATATTGTAAATATCTTACTTTTTGTCTAATAAAGTCCTACTACTACTAGTACAAAGACCTCTGTAAATATAGGGGCTTCATCTCATCTCATTTCTCGACCCGCCCCTGAGTTGGACACGAGTTGAAGATATTTATTTATTTAGTACTAGCGTACCCGGCAGATATTGTCCGGCCCTAACGTTCAATTCTCATGTCATGGGCGGACGAGAAAAATATGTTACTTTTTTACCATAAAATTCAGAAATTATGACATAATTAGATATTATTAAATAAGTTCGCAAGAAAGCCTCTTACAACCTTCTGTTGTGGCTCAAGAAGTATGATTGATGACGTCACATAGTCATGAAGAGTAAAAAAAAAAGATAAATTGATGAGAGTCAAAACAGTTTTTTTCCCCCCAGCTAGATTTCATTTCTGACCCATACTGGCCGACATTCCGTGAGAAAAATGTCTTCCCCCGCAGAGACTCGAACTAGCGTAAGTCCCGTAGTTCTGCGCCAAGACTTCTTGCCTTAACCATTCGGCTACGGCGCGAGACTCTTGGTACTAATGAAAGACAAAAATGGTGATTGTGAGTTATCTGTAAGGGATAAACATATGCTGTCGCGGACTTTTTTGTAGAGCTTTTGAGATATTCAATTCTGTGTAGATTAATTTTGTGTATTTCTTGTGGTTTATGCAGCGTAAGCCATATAAGCGTCCAAAGAGCTACTTTTTTCACGTTTTCCACTACAAAGGGAGATTTTTAAGGGTGCAGGAGTTGAGTATCACAACTCTCTTATAGCCTATGTTCATCCCGGGAATCTCCTGAACATTTTGCGAAAAACCCCATCACAATCGGATTAACGGCATGGCCGCGCATAAAGTACGAACAAACAAACAAACATTAATTTTTATATATAAGATTATCATGTAGTATTTAACAACCTATTCCTAACAACATTTTTACACGCTTTATATTAGCTTGACCTATATCAATCTATGTAACGGAATCTTTCAACACGATTTTCACCCACTTAAAAATATTGGAAGGACTTGAAACTTTGTATACTTGTAAAGGACCAATGACAATAGAATAATTTTATAAGTTGTTTCTAAGATCCTGACCAGGATCACCAGGACATCAAGAAAATAAAAACCGGTATAATAGGTTGCGGACGTATCGACTTTTTAGTCGTCTTTGTGGTAGCTCAGTTGGTAGAGTGGTAGACTGTAGTGGTATATAATTTCGGTAATCCATAGGTCGCTGATTCAAATCCGGCCCGGAGGTTTGTTTTTAGAAGAGTGTTACTTTTAGCTCATACTACAATAGTATCGAATTTAAATATATTTGCATTTTTAGAAAACGAAAATAAAAAATGAAAAATAAATAATAGTTTAAAAAACTAAAACCCGCTTTATTAGAAAACCGAACTAAATAATGAAAAATAATTTTAATTTCCAACACGCTTGGGATAAAATTAAAGTGGTAAACAAAAAAACAATTTCCAACACATCTAGAATAAAACTAGAGTTATCTACAAAAAAAATATTTTACCATCAAAAGCGTGTGGTGCTCTATATCAATTAATATATTTGATAATAAACAGATATATCCAAAACAAATAACAAAATACAAACCTAAAGGCACCCGAGATGTGGGCAGACCTAGAAAGAGATGGGCTGAAGTCGGAACGGGTCAACAGACCTAATCCATGAATGCAGATGATGATGATGATAAACAGATATTGGTAAAAGTAAAGAGTCTAAGAAGAAAACGTAAAAACTATAAAAAGCACCCTACGCTTTTGATGGTAAAATTATTTTTTATAGATAACTAGTTTTATTCTAGATATGTTGGAGATGATTTTTTTGTTGACCACTTTAATTTTATCCCAAACGTGTTGGAAATTAAAATTATTTTTCATTTTTTAGTTCGGTTTTCTAATAAAGCGTGTTTAGTTTTTTAAACTATTATTTATTAAATTACTTTTATGCCACTGCGGAGCTGGTCATAGAACAATTGTAACTAAAAATCTGCAAAAAAAAGGGGGGGGCCGGTACGAACTATGCCTCTTTTTAAATGTAATAAAAAATTAAATAAATAGAGAGGAATTTTTTGCGATAATCTCACTATTGGAATTGACTCTATCTAGGCTGTACATTTTACGAGAAACATATATTCACAGAAAATCAAAACTAGATTAGAAATTGATTGCACATTTCACAATACAATTCTCAGAGTAATGAGATTTATGAAAAATATTTTGAAATGTTGCAAAATCTCCAAAATACAAATACTTGTTTTTAGTTAGGAATTTTTTATTGTGTCTCGTTTTCATTTTTTAAATATAGCTAACTACCCGGCGGGTATTTATTGATCACGATTTTCATCTCACCAAACAGCTTAGTGATCCCGAAATCTATGAATTCATCACTAATTCGGGTAAATTTTGCCATTTTATTTTTGACTCAATCTCACCCCCACGCATGTGGTGTCTGAACGTGGACTTAAACAGCTTATAGGGAGTGTTATATTTATCTCAGCGATCTAAAAACCATAGATTCGATACGAATGTCAGTTCTTTATATTATTTTCACATGTCACCCCCTGAGTGCTAGGGGACAAACTTGGTCTTAATCCATCGGGAGAGTTGCCATTGAACTTAGATACCCCAAAAACTATGGATTAGACACCAATCTCTATCAGTTTGGACATATAATTTCCTCACCTCTTCTCGCCCTCTAGTTGTGCCAGGGGTCTAATTTGGGCTTAAATTAAATTTGAATTGTCACCATTCAGCGTAGACACTATGAGTCTGAAACTAATTTCGTTCAAACTTGTCATTATATTATTCACCCCTTCAGAATCTTTATAGATGATAGTGGTAAAACATCTGTTAGAATTACATCTAGTCTGTTATCAATTAGCTTAGCGTCCCGAAAACTAAGAATTGAAATCTCAATCATTTTTAAAGTTTTAATTTTCACACTTCTCAAATATTCACCTCCTCTAACGGGTGCTAGGGGTCAAACTTGGGCTTAAAAGTAATGGAGACTGTCACTAATCAGATAAGTGATCCCAAAAATTATTATTTCGACATTAATAACGTTTTTTTTTTATATTTTTACATGTCACCCCGTCTGACTCCCTTCTAGGTGTCACCAGAGTAACCTTTCCATATTGTAAGTTAGTGTACCGAGTTTTGTTGAAATTGCTCTATGAGTTACATGGAAAAAATAATATGTCAAATTTCACCCAACTCTCATCCCCCAAGGAGTACTAGGGATATCACGTGCAGCTAATTTTCGAAATTGTAATTCATATATGTACGAAGTTTTTATTGAAATTGGTCCAGGATTCGAGAGGTTGGGGCAGTATTTTAATGGCTGGGAGTAATGTCACTAAATTCACCGTTTTAATTATTGTGAATTCCGGTAAATAGTTAATGCCCTACCTCAGTAGCTAGTCGGTTCCTGTTGTTTCAGGGAGAGCGCTGAGATTCCTATCTACATTGGGTTCGGAAGGAGAATTTCGTGGAAACAGACAATCACGAATAATGAAAATAACTATTTTATTCAATTAATGAAGTAAGCTCTTAAAATACACTCGATACATTGTGCACCGTTGAATTGGTGTTGACTTTCGATGCCTAACTGCACGAGGACTCTCACTTTAAGCTTAAGAATGATTAATTGTACAGGAATTTCTAAGTCCCATGACTTAGATCCCTTCTCGAGTACCGAACCTATGAAATATCTGACATAGGTCTTCTCCCTACGAACTATTCAGTATAAGTAAGTTAATTTGTTCTCATGAGTTTCGTATCGACGTCAGGACCCTTTATTCCCATATATGGTCGTATACCCTAACTCTGATTTTGTTTGGTTAGAATATTCAATCACATGTCGTCTAAGGGCGTAAATACTTTATTTAAACTCCCACCTACATTTGTAATTTTATGCTCACGGCTAGGGAGCATGTTTACCAATTTGGGCTTTCCGCGATTGTAAATTTTTGAGTTTGACGTTTTCTCCCAAACGTGATTTTTCAAGCTAGTCCCTGCTTAAGGATTTCAGGTCTAATTTGAGGGGTTTCATGTTTATGACTTCTTGTTACTTAGGTTTTCCTACCGCTCCTTTGTGAGAACTAGTTACCAATACGATATTTATTTAATTTACTTTTTAACTATATTCAGTTCATTCCTTGTTTATTCATTAATCATGTTTCTTAATCACTATACTAGATTAGGGACGTATCTTATTCGCTACAAGGTATGCTGATACATACACACATACATAAATACATTTTATCAGAGCTGTGGCCTTGTGATAACATAATTGCCTCGTACGCAACGGTAATGGGTTCGATCCCCGTGGAATAAGTTTCCTGGGTGGGATTTGTCCTCATCACGAAGACAAATGTCAGAAAAATTTAAGGTATGGTCCAAATCTACTAAACAGTCCCCGAAAATCATGTGGCCATCACAATCATCCATATCATATACGTTTTGTTTAGTATTAATGTTTGAGTGATGGTGTGTTCTGTTTTAAATGTTTGCGTTGTCTAGGAAGTGGTCCTCGGATTGAGCTGATGATTCATCCGGAGATACCCTCCATTTCCTTGTGTGATCAACAAAGTGTGTGATCCGAATATTAAAATTCTCTCCCGAAAGGTTATGTCCCTCAAAGTACCGTAAAACTGCATACAATGAAGTTAAACAGAGTAACCAGTTGATTAGATTTAGATTTATTTATTTAGCCTGGTGGAGTTAAGGCCATGTGGCCTTCTCTTCCACTCACCAGGGCAAACATATATTACATCAGAATATAACAATCACAATGAACTCTAATATTAAATACTAAATAAAAATTTGATAAAAAAGATAATATCTATTATATTATGATCTATAACGCAACTAGTTAATGTTAGTTAAAATTAAGACTAAAACTAATAATAAAATGTATACAATCTAGACATATTAAATTGTCCCTGTCTAACGTATATAAAAACAAAGAAAAATAATGAGATATAGAAAACTAATTTTACGTTTGTACAATATATAAAACAAAACAAAAGAAAATATTTGTTAGTCTTAATATTATTTTCATAGATAATTAAATTTATTAATTGTTAAAAGAATACTATCAGTGAGGTGTATAAGTTAGTTTGTTATTAAATAATTCTTTAATTTGTTTTTGAAGGATGTTATAGTTTGACAGTCTCTGACATAGGGCGGAAGGGAATTCCATGTTTTGGTAAGTGAGACCGTAAAAGATAATGAATAATATACTGTGTGATGAGAAGGGATATAAAGGACAATGTGCTGATGGGATCGAGTGTCAAGATTATGTGTGTCGGATAGTCTGATGAAGCGGCGTGATAAATAATTAGGTGATGATGTGTGAAGGATTTTATAGAGAAGGGATAGTGAATGACAGTTCTACGATCTCTTAGACGAAGCCACGATAATTGTTCCAGGGACGGTGTAACATGGTCAAATTTGCGAATACCACAAATAAAACGTGCGCAAGAATTATGAACACGTTGAAGTCTTTGAGTGGAAATAATATTTAAGTCTGTAAAAGAGTGTCACAATAATCAAAATGGGGCATTGCAAGTGTTTCTACTAACATTTTCCTTAGAGCGAATGACAGACAATTTCTTACGCGATTTAATGAATGTATTATTGAGAAGACTGTTTTGCATGTATGGTTTATTTGTGTATTCCAATTTAAGTTGTTGTAAATAAATACTCCTAGAATTTTTACTGTCTCACTATAAGGGATTTGAACTCCATTTAGTGACACATGCGAGTCGACATCTGTTATAATTTTTAATTATTATGCCTAGTTTTATCATTCATGACGCAATGTTAAATTCTCATGAGCTAGTTGTTCCCTTTATCAGCTCCATTACTCCACGTCCAACATAGCACCCTTTCTCTCTACTCCATTTGCAGTAGTCAGAAGTCCAAATATCCGATAAATCTATATGGTCCTTAGCTTCTTATTCAGACTGGAAGGGTCAACTGCCCTGAATACCGCGACCTGAAAGATCAATTGCGCTATCCCAGTATTATGGAGATGATTGGAATGAAAGTATGTGCTACGGTGTTATTTAAGTTGTAGATCGTCTTCTAGTTCCGACACGCTAGGTTCTGTTCTCATGTCCCATATCGCCATTTTTTCATTCGACCTGTAACCACGAGGGCCTCTTTTGCCCTTTTTTTATTGTTCAGGCGCGGACTCATGAGGTGCCCCCACTAAAATCCCCGCAACCACATGTTTATTAACAACTGTGGATCGCCAACCAAACTGTTTCTTTCTCCTAACATGAGATGAGGAAGGGTGGTCTAAAATTAAATGAATGAGAAATGAATTAACTTGAAGCAGGAGGAAGAGGGAATGGAGAGTATTTGTATGATGAAATTCAGGAAACGAGAAAACACAAAAAATTGAAAAATCGCGAATGAATACCACTCTGGAATCGCCACAATTCGAACATGGAATCCCAGTCAGGTCAGCAGCGCGCTAGTCCCGGGTCTATCGAGAGGGCTTAATTCTACTATAACTTTTTTAATTAGAAATATTCCACAATACAGTGTTTCTCCTTCAACCGAAATGATTTGTCGCCAGAGGTTCCTGTCTAGAGCATCTTCTTCCCTCAAATCTCTAGCTTCCATATTTCTCCTCACTCCATCTATCCAACGTTTTCTAGGTCTCCCTCTTCCACTTCTTCCATTAGCTTACCAATTAAGGATCTTTGGTATTCTCTCTTCTTCCATTCTTATGAGGTGTCCATAACATTTCAATCGTTCTACCGTTACTACTTATCTAATTAATATTTCTCTCTCTCTCTCTCTCTCTCTCTCTCCTTCTCTCCCTCTCTCTCTCTCTCTGTCTCTCTGTCTCTCTCTCTCTGTGTGTGTGTGTGTGTGTGTGTGTGTGTGTGTCTGTCTGTCTGTCTGTCTGTCTGCCCTCAAATCTCTAGCTTCCATATTTCTCCTCACTCCATCTATCCAACGTTTTCTAGGTCTGCCTCTTCCACTTCTTCCATTAGCTTACCAATTAAGGATCTTTGGTATTCTCTCTTCTTCCATTCTTATGAGGTGTCCATAACATTTCAATCGTTCTACCGTTACTACTTATCTAATTAATATTTCTCTCTCTCTCTCTCGCTCTCTCTCCTTCTCTCCCTCTCTCTCTCTCTCTGTCTCTCTGTCTCTCCTCTCTCTGTGTGTGTGGGTGTGTGTGTGTGGTGGTGTCTGTCTGTCTGTCTGTCTGTCTGCCCTCACATCTCTACTTCCATATTGCTCCTCACTCCTTTCCAATGTTTTCTAGGTCGCCCTCTTCCACATTCTTCTTCCTTAGCTTACCAGTAGATTTTGGTATTCTCTCTTCTTCTTCGTATGAGTGTTCCATAACTTTCAATCGTCTACCGTTACTACTTATCTAATTTAATATTTCTCTCTCTCTCTCTCTCTCTCTCTATCTCTCCTCTCTCTCTCTCCCCTTCTCTCCCTCTCTCTCTCTCTCTCTCTTTGGTTCCCACCCCCTCCCCCTTTCCCTGTCTCTCTCCTCTCTGTGTGTGTTGTGTGTGTGTGTGTGTGTGTGTGTGTGGGTTGTGTTTGTGTGTGGGTGTGTGTGTGTTTGTGTGTGTGTGTGTCTGTCTTCTGTCTGTCTGTCTGCGCGGTAATCTGTGGTTATGTTCTGCCCTCTAGTCCCGAGGATCGTAAGTGTATTTGTCTCGAAGGGATGTGAGAGACGATGTGGACGGGGGGGCAGGTTTAAACCCGCGATCGATGATTTTTAGGATGGCAAAATCCAAGAGCAAGTTCCTCGACGGACTTTTAAACCCTGGGGGGTTCCGATCTTAAATCTTAGGCGTCGTAAAAGTACATGAAATCTGCCAAGTATATTATCCACTCAACCAGAAAGTAGCGGAACAAGATAAGGCCGAAACTGCGATGGCTGATGAGGTGGAAGGAGATGCGAGAGTTGGATTGAGAATTGGTGGAGAGAAGCACAGAGCCCATGGATCCCAGGAGTCTCCTTGAGGATGCCCAGGACTCAGAACTGAGTTGTTGCGCCCAGTGCTGATGATGATGATGATGAAAAATATCACCTAATAAAAGGCCTTGAAGCAAATTTAACCGATCTTCCTTTATCCAAGCTAAACCTTATTTTCACTCCTAATCATCTCATTGAGCGATGTTACTAAGCATGTCCCTCAAACCACTGAACATCTTAGGAAAATAAGCGTAACTAATTAATATTGGTAAGAAATGTCACCAGTGCAGCATCCGTCCAAACTGGACTAACGGGAATCAATATCATCACTCTCTCTAACTTTCTCTCGCTCTACTCTCTCTATCTCTAACTCTCTCTCCTAACTCTCCTCTCCTCTAACTCTCCTCTCCTAACTATCCCCTCTCTCTACTCTCTCTCTCTCAACTCTCTCTCTAACTCTCTCTCTGACTCTCTCTCTCTCTAACTCTCTCCCTAACTCTCCCTCTCTAACTCTCTCTCTAACTCTCTCTCTCTAACTCTCTGTCTTTAACTCTCTCTCTCTAACTCTCTCTCTCTCTCTCTAACTCTCCCTCTCTCTAACTCTCCCTCTCTCTAACTCTCCCTCTCTCTAACTCTCTCTCTGTCTGTCTTTCTCTCTAACTCTCTCTCTCGGTCTGTCTCTCTCTCTCTATCTCTCTGTCTTTGTCTTCTCTGTCTGTCTCTCCTCTTCTTCTCCTCTCATCTCTCTCTCTTTTTCTCTCTCTCTCTCTCTCTCTCTCTCTCTTCTCCTCTCTCTCTCTCTCTCTCTCTCTCTCTCTCTCTCTCTCTCTCTCCCCTTATCCACCTATTTGAGGGAGAAAATTAAAGTAAATAGAAAAGGCTGAACAGTTTGCTCTCTAACAAAATGATATATGTAAACCACAATTAATGATGTGTTTGTTGTTTACAGGTTGCTCTATTGCTTGTTGTATTAGTAGCACTAGATGTGTGCAATGCAGATATCTTAAAGGAAATCAAAGACAAGTTAGAAGGAAAAAAGGACGACAAGAAAGATGATAAGAAAGAAGAGCCAGTTAAACCCAGTGAACCCGAAAAGAAACCTTCAAAGGAATGTAAAGACAAAGGATATGGGCAACACCCGCAAGGTCATGGCGGTTATCAATACCCACAAAGAGGAAATTATGGATATGGAAAGAAATAAACATTGTGTAATCCTTTAACCAGAGAATAAATAAACTACTGAATCGTTCTTGTATTGTTATATTATAACAAAACAACTTATGTTTGCACATTATCCCTTGTGTTTACTGTGTGCATATTAATAACCAGGGAAAGTGCCTTAGTTGGTTGGGACCATTGCGTCTATATTCTGTTCACTCTCGTATGCACTAGTCTGCGTTGCTGTGTTGCGCCGTCACATCGCATACATACTCCGGTTTCAGTTAACTTGTGCTCACTATAGATCACTACAATGCCAACCAAGGTACTTTCCCTGGCAATAACTGATATGGTCATTAGATTTTAAAATCTAATGCAGTTGTTTGCTTCTAAATATCAGAGTGTTTTTACCGTAACTCATTCTCTGTTTAGTATGTTTCAACCGCACACATGCTACAATGTAGAATCTTCCAATTTTAGCGAATTTTGAAGGTAATATACAGTTGTGCCAAAAGTCACTACCCATCAAGATATAATAGTGTGGAAGCAGTAATGAGCAATAATGTGTAGTGACTTTTGGCCCACCTTGTACAATTACTTTCTCATAAGTAATGTATTTTTTAACAAAATTTATTTGAAATGTTCTTCTGATAAGAAATTGATTTTTTTAAAGTAGAGATCATTAGATTCCATGCTCTTCATCCATCTTTCAGAGACATTTATTATCCCGCTATGGTATCAATCTCTGAATTTGTTGAGACCCATTTCCACAGCTTCAATGTTATCGAAATCTGACGCAAAGAGGGCTGTGGATTGAAACAGATGATGATATGAAGGGGCAAGCTCAGAGCTGTATGTTTGGTATAGTAGCACTTCGATTCCTCCCAGTTCCTAATTTTTTGTCATGGTTGTTTGTGTTTTATTGCGTCCGGCGAGATTTGAACCCGCATCCCTCAAACTTTCATGAACTCGTTCCAGTTCTTGGGATTAAAGATGGGCAGTAACTGCACGCGTGTTAAAAAAAACACCCAGTTCATAACACCTTCAAATTTCCATCAGACATACAATATTAGGCCTACATTAGAAACCGATATTACTCGTAGTTATGAGAAAACCTGATACTGCGATGGGCAGGACATGTGGCACGAATAGGGAATGAAAGACTGGCATGGAAGCTTCTTGTGGGAAAACCAGAGGGAAAGAGCCCAGTTGGCAGATCAAGAATGAGATGGGAGAATAACATTAACCATGATTTGACGGAATTAGACTTTACTGGGAATGATTATAAAACATTGGCTCGGGATAGGGATGTATGGAGAGCTTATCTCCGCGCGGCCATGAACCTACGGGATCGATAGTGCCAGTGAGTAAGTAAGTAAGATTTATTACTTCCCTATAGTTTAAATGGGGAGTTTTGGCGCTGGATTTAGCACTTAAAAACGGCGGATAATTTTTTGGACATCATATGCTTCTCTGTAAGAAATTTAACTCTTGCACCACGTAGATTTTCCATAAAAGGTGCTTTGCAGTTAAAAACGGCAAAACTAATTGTTTCCAATTATTTTATTGATAACACTAAATTTCGTCAGTAGCCACTAGACAAAAAAAATCGGTTGACAAACAGAAATGAAAAAGGTACTTAAATATTATGTAGATGTAGGCCTATTACTTCCCCATAGTTTTTAATGGGATCTTTACCGCTGGATTTTAGTGCCTTGCAGTTAGAAACAGCAGATAGTTTTTTATACATCGCTTTTGTACATCCCATGTTTCTCTGGAAGAAACTCTTGGATCGTGGAAATTTTCCATAAACACTGCCTTTCAGTCAAAATCGGCGCAACTAACCTTTTTAATGTTCTTTATTGATAACACCAAAGCTCGTCAATAACTAATAAAAAAGGAGAAAATGATACTTAATTGTTTTGTCTTAGTATATATATATATATATATATATATATATATATATATATATATATAATAGCAAAATTCCAGGGAATATGTGGTACGATAAAACGAACACTAAATAACAAAACAACAAGAGAGACCCAACTGAAATTTTATAAAATGTTGGCAGTACCGGTACTGCTCTATGGTTCAGAAGCCTGGATACATAAAAAACAAGACCTAAGTAGGATAACGGCGGCAGAAATGAAATTTTTGAGATCTGTTAAAGGGTGCACTAAGGAAGACAGAATCAAGAACACAGAAATAAGACAGGAACTTGAAATATTTGCAATAACTGATAAAATGGATACATATAGACAAAAATGGAAGCAACACATAGACAGAATGAATGAAGATAGATATCCACAAAACAAATAACAAAATACAAACCTAAAGGCACCCGAGATGTGGGCAGACCTAGAAAGAGATGGGCTGAAGTCGGAACGGGTCAACAGACCTAATCCATGAATGAAGATGATGATGATATATATATATATATATATATATGACATGATAAGAAAAATAAATGCCTGGATGGAATTTAAACCCGGACCTCTGGATTGGTACTCCAGCGTGCTATCCATTACACAACTGGGCAAATCCAACACAAACATTTATTTTTCTCATATATATATATATATATATATATATATACTCCATTACTACGAGATGTAGCGAGAACTCGGTCTTCACTGCCACCTGGTAGCCACTATAACAAGTAAGCAAATTAAAGAGAATATTTTTACTTTATGGCAGTGATGCTTTATCGATGTTATAATTAAATTCACACACACATTATATATATATATATATATATATATATATATATGTGTGTGTGAATGTGTGAATATATATATATATACACACATGGATGCAAGAAATAAGAACTGGAAGGAGATCAAGAGGACTGGAGGACATGGATAGGGACGAATGCAGAAGGAAAATAAAACTTGGCAAAGAAAAACGTGTAAACATTAAAAATCTTTCTGCGTCTGCGTGTCTGCATCCTGCTCGCGCGCGCGTGTGCGTGCGCGTGTCTGTGTGCATGTGTGTGCGCGCGCGCGTGTGTCAGCGTGCGCGTGTGTGTCAGCGTGCGCGTGTGTCAGCGTGCACGTGTGCGTGTTTGTGTATGTATAACTGTGTGTGTTGTGTGAGTGTGGTGTATCTTTTAACGTTCTAGCGATCGCAATTTTTTGTTTTTTTTTTTTGTTACCAAATTCAGCATGTGATAATTATAAACAGTTAAGAATGGTAAGACCAACTTCTTTAAAAGCAATATCGGATCATTAAGATAGTGGGTTAATCTGAATCGAAAATATAAAAATTGTTCTGCCTACAACAATTTTGTTTTTGTATTTTTCGCAACGAAACTCTGTAAATACAATTGAAATAAAACAATAAAGGCATTCTCTAAAAATTAGTAAATTTGATCATGAAGAGTTGACCTTTACCTGAACTTTAAACATCGCTCTGGTGGCCGTCATTTTTTTTCGCTACTAAACTCGAGATGCAACATTTCGATCCAGTCATTAATATGGTAACAGGTGAAAATAATGTCATTGGCTTGACGCATCTTCTACAAAGGAAGAAAACAGCCAAAGGTGAGTGTTTTTAATTGTGGTTTCTGATAATAGACACATCTAGGCCCATCCGTCCATCCCTTGGGATACCTCGGTCGTCATGACCATACTCCCAAGTCCTAGTTCTAGTCCTACCTATCCTATTTTCACGTCCACGTTCAAGTTCACGGTCCTTAAACCAACACCCCAGGGAGAGAGTGTTGGAGTTTGCAGTTCTGGGAATTGCTCAGCTACATAGTACATCAGGTCGCTCAATCCTGACGACCCCACAGTTGGTCCACGGGCTCCATGAGCCTAGCCGGGAGGACTACTGTCGCAGATCCACCGACCATTCCCCTGTTCTGCCTCCAGGGACGTGTCCTGCAGCCGTTGTGAGACCGGCTAGGGCTACAAGCCCAACAGTGTGAGACTTTTAGTACATCCAGGTGCTCATCTCCTGGCGACCCCAGAGTTTGTCGACGAGCCCGTAGGCCGAGCCAGGAACCAGTACAGTAGCTCCCCTCTGGACTGGTCCGAGCCGAGCCCTGGTGTGCCCCCAGGGACGCCTTCTGCAGCTGTTGTGGGCCAGCACGGAGCTCGCAAGCTCCAACAGATGAGCAACTAGTACGACAAGGCGCTCAACTCTTGCCTACCCCACTAATGGTTCACGAGTCCCTTGGACTTAACCGGGAGGACTGTCTAGCAGATCCACCGATCTTTCCCCCAGTGCACCAGCTGGGGACGTGTTTGGTTGCTGAAGTGGGTCCAGCCTGAGCATTAGTACGTCAGGTCGCTCAACTCCTGACGACCTCACAGATTGTCCTTGGGTCACTCGGTTCCAGAGTCGGCGCTAAGTCCCAAAAGCCAAAAGACCGCGCTTCCTCCTTTCTCGAGCTTATCGACCTGGTGGTAATTCCCAGCATTACGCCCGGTATTGTCCCAACCAGCCCGTTCGCAAGACTAAGCCTAGTCGTGCCGCTGCTGTGAGTCAGCCCACTGAGCAATGTAGGCATCCAGGGAGCTCATCGCCCATGGTGCCCCCACAAAGGACCGGGATTTTAACCAAGAGAAGGGAGCTTCTGATCTCCACAATCTCCCACCGCCTCGCCACGACGGCCGCTGATCCCGCTGTGGGCCGGGATATTTGAGCTTTAGTACAACAGGGCGCTCGTCTCCTGTTGACCCCAGTCACTGCTTTCTTTCAATATCTGAAACTCAATATGTAACTTGTTGATCATCCATCTACATCCGGTATCATGGCAGCTGCCGCCGTCTTCCGGAAACCAAACACCATTCCTCTCTGTCAATCCATTGATCTTCCTCCACCCCTCTGATAACCAAAGCCGCTTGCACACATTCTAACCAGGTTTTCTTTGGTCTTCCTTTATTCCTCCTTTCCATTGGGATCCATTCCATAATAATTATAGACAATCTTTGCTCTGGCATTCTTTTGACATGGTCATACCACTGTAATCTTTTCTTTTCTATAATGTCCGGCTCCTCTTGTACACCCATACTTTCCTTATTTCTTTATTTCGTATTCTATCCATTCTAGATTTTTCCAGCTGATCTTCTTAAAACATCCATTTCTGAACTTAAAATTAGTTTCATTTCCCTGGTAGGAATTTGCCAAACTTCAGCACCATATGTTAAAACGCTCTGAACTATGGTTTAATATATTTTTAATTTTCTACTTTTTGTAACATTTTTGCTCCACCATTTATTGCTTTTGTTTGTACGATTCTATTTTTAATGTCCACCGTGTTATCGCCTGAGTAGTCTAATTTTGTTCCTAAATAAGTACGTTTAATATGTTAGGTTTTAGTTACTCTCATTGTTGAAATTTATATTTTATATTTCTTCTCCTGTACATTGATATTTAGTTTGCTCTTCTTGATAAACTGTAATAAACTCCATAAATTGGGCTAATTGAAGAATTGGTTTACTTTACGGAATTTCTCCTTGACGGGTTTTTAATTATTATATACGTCACTTAACGATAATAGCTAACTCCATAGAGAAAAAACGAATAGAGGGAAAACTGCGTAGAGTGACATCTAAAAATGTATGGTCGTTTACGAAGAACAAAAATGAGCAAACTACAATGGTAGCGCTATTTCATAGTAACATAATATGTAACTAAATAAAACAAATGCAAGGCACAAGGCGTGTTCTCTCAGGATTATGGGAAATTAGCCATTTTGTAAATTGAAATTTTTATCTGTCATCCTTTCGTTCTATGTAGACGGTACTGTAAAAAGTATATATTATTGGAAGTTAAAAATCATTACTTATATTTTATTTTACTCTAATTTGTAAGTAAATTCAAACTTGTTTACGTTTTTTAATGTTTTTATTTTCAAACCAACTCGAAGTGATAAAATTCTAAGATTTGTTAGGTTGAGATGAGTGGTATTAGTGTACAACAATTTCTAATAAACATTTTTAAAATGTGAGTGACTTTATAATGGATTTCAGATCTACGACATGGCTAAGGTTCTTTAATAAATATTGTATAAAATATGTATGTTAGAATAAAGGGGTAGGTCAATTGTATATATTTAAAAGAGCTCATAATGCGCGTTTTTTTTAATTTTAATTAACGAAAATAAATTAACATGTTTTATTTATTTCCATTCTTCCCTTCTTTAAAAATTAAAAAAAAAATTGGCCAGAGAGGCTGGATACAAATAATTCCATAATTAATTATGGTGTTGTATAATTATAATTCATAATTTTTCTACCAGGCGGTGCTGAATTTCATATTAGTACCACAAACAAATCGAAAAAAATTTAGGTGTCGTTAGTTCTACACTAGCTCCGCTTGTGGCATGTACGCGAAATTTATCCACTTTCTCCTCTGGTCCTCTGTGGCTAACTCACTGAAACTATGTAACCCGGAGGTTCATGGCCGCGCGGATATTAACCCTTAATTCACAATTACCCTGAGTGAATGTTTAATAGTCAGTCCCTGTATAATTCACCTGCATCAAATTCTGGTTAATGTTATTCTCCTGCCTTATTCATTACCCACCAGATACTTTCCCCTAATATCCATACAAAAAATATTCAATGTCCCTCTTTCATTCCCCATTCGTACCTAATATCCTATTCAACGCAATCTACGAGACTTAACCGTTCTTATTACAACTGACGTCCCTAAAAAAATCATGTAGCCCACTGTTAATACGTATTTTTCATTCCCCTGGATGTTCAAATCTCTTTGGACCAAAAATGTTCCTGGGAACTTTAATGTCATATATTAGTAATATTGTTTCCTCCCTTAAAGTAAGAGACCATGTTTCGCATTCATATAATGTAGAATTACCTGAAAGAATAACCATCTTACATATACTTTTTATATGACTTTTTTTTTAGAGAAGTCCCTATAGTGAATAATAGCATGCTTTTCCAGAATTGAGTGTATGTTCTTTTTTTTCTCCACCACAATCCTGTTTGTAATTACTGTTCCTAATTATTTGAATTCAGTTATTTCTTCAAAATTTCCCTCATTTTTTCTCTTAACAGTCTATGTACATTATATAATTCATTTCCACGTGTGACCATTTATTTAGTTTTATATATCTATATTCGGGTTTTTTACAGCTGCTGCCGTCTTCCCGTGCCAAACCTCCAAAGCCTACAATCTTGGGCATCTTCAATGCTTAGTCCTCTTGCTTGCATTACTTTCTTCATGCTTTCCTTCCATGTTAACTTTGGTCTCCATCTTTTCTTCTTTATAGTCGGTGCCATTTATATTGTTGTCCTAACCACTTTAATTCCTTCTCCTCAATTCTTTCAATTATGTTTTCTTCTGCTTCCATTATGTTTCTAATTTCCTTATTTGTGACATGTTCTAATTTTGATTTTCTGGCACTTCTGCGTAAATAATCCATTTCTAGAGCTATTAATCTATTCTTGTAGTACTTATTGATTGTCCATACCTCACGTCCATACATTGCAACAGATTCCACCAATGTTTTACGAACATATTTTTTGTGTCTTTCCAAATATGCTTATCCCACTATATAGAATTTAACAATGATATTATTTTGCTACTCAATTCAATTCAATGTTTTATGTTCTCTTTGCGTATACCTTCAATGTAATCCATAATTATTCCCAAATATTTAGTTTGTTTCACTTGCTTTATTTGAATTCCTTCTTCCAATATTAAATTATCTCTTTCATTGTTATTTATTGCCAAATATTCTGTTTTTTTTTTGTAAATTTACTGTGAGACCCCATGATTTATATGAGTTTTTCAACCTTTTTATTATGAATTTCATATCAATTTGTCTTGCCCTAAAACCAGTTGTGATCGGCAAATTGTAATGTCAGCAAAAATCTGTTTTATTGATTTTCATGTACAGCCCCAGTTTTTAGTGTTATTTAATAGTATGTTGGCTTTTATTATTTTCTCGCTACCACCTAGTAATGCTACTGCATCATCAACAGCTTATTAATACAATTGATCTGCAAGTCTTTGTTATTTAAGCATTTTTTTCGAAATGTATGATAAAATGGTACACTATTTGTGTGCAGACATTTGTCTAATTTATTTGTTTTATAATATTGTTAAGTTCAGTTAGTTATTTTGTATTCAAGAGTGTTATTAAAAAATATGCAATATTTAGAGATGGCATTTTTCAACATAAATAGAACAAAAGTTTGTATATGATAAAAATTAAAACTTATACTCGTGTCCGGCATAGTCCCGGGTCGAGGGAGGAGGTGAGATGAAGTTCCATGATGTATGAAGATGTCAGCTAATCACGCCTGACGCACCATCAAAGGGGCAGATGAAATGAAAAGAAATTAACAGCATCAATATAGAGAACTTGATGGAATGAATTTTTTTGCGGAGTTAAATGCGAGAAATCCCGAGAAAATCTGGCCTCCTGATGATTCGTTCGCCATAAATCCGACCCGATGAAGTTAAGACCGTAAGGTCATCTCTACCACTTCACCCAGAACTGAGAAAATTGCCATGCTCATGTTCACTCCTTCGAGTTACGATTGACATGGAAGCGGAATTAGGCATAGTTAATCCCAAGATACTCGTGGTACTCGAGATAGTGGAGATACTCGAAAGAAAGGCTGCAACCACATTAATCACGTAAGCAGACGATATGGTCTTAGGATCCCCCAACCGAGAAGAACTACAAGAAACCCTTTTAGAACTAGAAAGCTGGGTAATGAAAAACCAACTGAGCTTCAATGTGCAAAAGACAAATATGATGACATTCGGAAAAGGAGGGCGAATATCAACGAAATACATGATGATGCTACACAACAAACCCATAACAACAGTCAACAAATTCAGATATCTAGGCGTAACCCTACAAACAACAGGGAACTCGTTCAGATACCACATTCAGAAAAGAACAGCCACGAAAGCGATATATAGAATAAAGAACTTTGCATTCTCATCACTAAAGACAGCCACTAGACTTTTCGACATTACAATATCCCCAATAATCACGTATGGACTCGAATTAATATGGGAAAAATTGACAAACAGAGAAAACAAAGTCAATGGCATTTATTGGAACTCAGCATAAAAGGACAAATATTGTAATTGGAGCAAACATAATTGAACAAGTAACTTGTTTCAATTATCTGGGATGCATGATACAGTACCACCAAAATTTAGACATGGAGAAGAATTTAGGGAAATTTCAACAGATATGTGGTTCAATAAGAAGATATTTTAGAAATAAGACCACAAGGGAAACTCAATTAAAATTTTACAAACAGTAGCCGTTCCAACATTAACATACGGTTTTGAGACTTGGCCTTTAATGATCTCTGATAAAAATAAAATTGAGACAATGTGAATGAGATTTCTCAGATCAGTTGCAGGTGTATCTCTAAGAGATGAAAAGAGAAGTCAATATATCAGAGATGAACTACAAATCTATAATATAAACGAGAAAATACACACAAATAAACGTAATTGGTTTAAACATATACAAAGAATGCCAAATAATCGTTTAGCAAAACAGCTGCTTCATTATAGGCCTCTAGGCCGAAGAAATGTAGGAAGACCAAAACGTCGTTGGAAGGGCGACCTGCGCCTGCGGCATGTAGTGCGCCGGGGAGCGGAACGGGCCAACAGGCCCATACCTTGAAGATGATGATGATGATGATGATGAAAACTGACAATCAGTGACTTTAGAACGCATTGAGAAAGTGAAGGCACGGTTCCTAAAATGTGCCCTCAGAGTGGAAAAATGTGCGCCATCAAAGGCCAGCATATGAACTGGCCAAGGAAAAAATTTTATATAGAAGATCGGAGACTCAGCCTACCATCTACCGGAGCTAGCAATGAACTACTAGAACGGAGAAGAATGAAAGAGCGGATAGACATCGACTTTTATGGGACGACTGCAGTGATCGACCGCAACTGGACCAAAGAGAATCAGGAGCAGAGGCAAGCCATTACAAGACATCCGCCACAAAATATGCAAGAACAAGACCTTCCATACTGCGAATGACGAATGTGTGTGTAAAACGTGCGGGCAGAGATGCAACCAACATCACATCACTGAGTGCTGTGAAACAACAACATCTATCTCCGATTATAGCAAAGAATAATACCCATTCTGCTGAACTGTTTATCTTTATTGTTAATTCCAAGAAACAAACAAAGTGAATTTATCTTACAGCCAATTCTTCCTTTGCATGCGAAATTTTGATATATTTTCATTATTACTATACATGTCCAATGAGTTCAAATCGGATCCCCAAAGCTGTTTATAATTATATACCAAGAGGACGAAGATCACTGGGCCGTCCTATGAAACGCTGGAGGGAAAATTTTCTATAGGATCGTAACAGGCCTTGGCCTAATACTTGGAAGGAAGAAGAAGAAGACTATACATGTCCACCGCTGTGGTCTCGAGCTAGCGTGCTGCTTTGTCACGCAGCGGGCCCGGGTTCGATCCCCGGTGGAGCAAGCTTCCTGGGTGAGGTTTTTTCGGGATTTTTCCTCGCCTGTAAGACAAATGTCAGGAACCTAAGGGCCCAACGGTCCCCGAAAATCATCCGGCCACCATCATCATCCTTATAATTATCATCACCATCCTTCACCGGTGTGGTGGAAAGCAACGCTACCACACCTATAATTACCTAGTAAGCTGCAAAGCATAGCATGAAAATGCTATGATTGCAGTCCGTAGGGTATAATTACTAGGAATGGATGGATTACTATACATATATTCGTGAATATATTGATTATTCATGTAAATAATTACTTATATAATCATTATTTTAGAATTTACATTCTAAATTCAGTAAGTTACAACCATTTTCTGTAAAGCATAGTTAATACTGTAAGTATTGAAGTTAGAGGGATCCCATTTACTAAATTTGATTTGTACGTAATCCTATGCTATTACAATTCCTTATGATATTACACTTTTTTCTTCATGTCAAAGTGGATATTCAGTAATTAATTAATATTTCTCTATCGAACCCAGCGGGACAGTCTAAATCATCATGCTTCAGCGAATAGCTAAGGGGCATGCGATTGTTCGAATCCCCATGAACTAATAATTCATGGAACTACATAACACGAAGGTTTACAGCCCTATCCTGCTCTAATGTTTTCCAATCATTCCCTGTATAATTCAACTCCTTAAAATCATGATTATTCTCCTATATCATTGTTGGCTGACGTATTGGGCGCTTTCCCTCTCGTTTTCTTAACAGAAGTTTTTATGCCCCTCTTTCATTTTGCACTCGTTCCACATTTCCTGCCCATCGCTGTTACTAAACTTAATTATTTTTATTACATCTGGTTTCCCATAAAAAATAATTTAGATTAATGTTATGTAATTTTCTCCATCCACTTGTGTATTAGTCTCTCTTGGTCCAAAAATATTCTTAAGAATTTAATTTTCAAATACCATTTTTTGCACCCATATAATATAACGGGAATAATAATCGTTTTATATATTTTATTTTAATATTTTAAAATTTGATGACAAGAACCCTAATAATGCGTAACAGAATATAAGTTTATAGTTCAGATAGGATCCCAGCAGAACTCATATTTGGTGAATTATTTTAAGAAATTAGGCAAAGGTTTATTCGCCTGTTTATCAAAAACATCGCTTCATTTGGAGGTGAAAAATTGATGGATAAGATACATCGGTTGCTTAGTATGATTTAGAGAAATTATGATCTTCCTAATGAAAGGACAGAATCGATTATCGTATCAATCTATAAAATGGGAAATAAAATTGTTTTCAACAATTATAAGGGCATTTCATTACTTTCATCTTCGAAGAAAATTCTAAGAACATATTAGTATCAAGACTTATTTCTTATAGTGACGTCATAATAGATGATCGTCAATGTGCATTTAAAAAAAAATAAGGTTCGCATTAATTCAGATTTGGAGTATAAGATAGATAACGGAAATATGACGACACTGTATATAAAATATATATTTAACTCATGTCCCAAATGGGAGTCAATGGCCAATCACGTTTCAATGAATTTTGTTTCACAACTAATCACAGTCGTATTTCACCAGGATGATTATCGAATTTTGATTACCAAAATAAAGAAAGCTCTTCCTATTTAATATTCTGGACAGGTCAGAGCATTTTTCAGTAACTGACTCTCTAACAAATACGTTGAATATAGCAAATAATGAAGAGATTGCTTCGACCTACATATTTGATAATTGTGTGTTCAATAATTGTGTTTTAAATACTGATTTTACTGAGTTATTTCCGAAAAAATGAATTAATAACCTATAATGTTGGTTATAATATATATTTTGATGTGTTTCATTTTTTCTCTCCACTGGGATGCATTCTAACAATATTGCGATCTTATTTGGCAATAAAAAGTATGATCAAGTTGCAGTGATGAACAAATGAAACATGATCAAACATTTCTCATTTGTTATCAAACATCGCCGTTTACATTAATGTATAAATATTTTAAAATGACTATATTTAAATAATGATTTATGAGTACACAGCTTAATTTTATTTGTTAAATAGTTCTAATAAATGCCACTCTTGATTTCCAAATCCTCAAGATAAATTGTAAATTACTCGTGGCATTACTTATGACTATTTAACTCATTCCCCAAATGGGAGTCAGTGACCAATCACATATCAATGATTTTTTATTTACAACTAATTACAGTAATTTTTCACCTCGATTTTATTTATTTTATTTTATCGCTTTAAAATCAAGCTCCTCCTTTTTAACATTCTGAATAGGTAATAGCATTATTTTGCAGTGACTGCATGTGGCTACCAGATTGTATATATAGTGCAAGAATTTTAGCAGATAGTGCTTGCGGATATAATATAAAAACATTTGTAGCAATTGATTATACCAAAAAAAATCCACAGTTTCCACTTTCTTAAACGTATTATTTCCCAGGAAATTACGTTCCAGAAAAATATAATTGACATATTTACAACATAGGACATCAGAATTAATTGATAACCTGTAATGTTGGTTATAAATTTCTCCACTAGGGTGTATTCTTATAATATTGCGATCCTTTGGCAATAAATAATATGATCTGGTTGCAATGATGAACAAACGAAGCGTAACAACCGTTTCTCATTTGTTTTCAAACATCGCCGTTTACATTAAATATATGAATATTTTATAATAACTATATTTAAATAATGAATTGTGAGTAAACAGCTTAATTTTATTCGTTAAATAGTCCTAACAAATGCCACTCTTGATAAATTCACTCCTCACATCGCGAGTCGTGAATTTATCGATAATTTGTAAATCACTCATGGCATTACTTATGATAATTTTTGTATTATCCTGCTGCAATTCAAAATTCCTAAAATGTTCGTTATAGTTATTCGAATGTGTTTAAATGGCACAAAGAATAGGATGTGGATAGACAGATAAGTTTCAGATAATTTTTAAATTCATAATGGATTAGAGCAAAGAGTTGTACTGCCTCCGAGCTGATAACCAATTTTCTCTATAGCAAACAATCAAATATCTAGAGGTTAAGGAGGGATTAAACTTAAATAGTATTAATCAACTCTTGGTATATGCTGATGACATTAGCGATTGCAAGGACATACTAAAAGCCAACACACGTTCTATTATAACACAAATAAATGGTGCTGGGAGTAAGTTTCAATAAAACTAAATACAGGTTACACGAGGAAACACACTACACGTTTAGCAGAAATAGACAGTTAAAACAATAAGAAAAATTGTAGATGCGTCAGAATTCAAATACGTATGAACAACAATTACAAACAGAATGAGATCTAGATAAATTAAACATAGGAAATATGTGTTTTAAGCATTACCTCTTGAAACATGTTAAATAGAAAACTGTTATTCTTGTTGTTATATTATATGGATCCGAAACATTGTATCTTACTTTAATGAAGGAGAAAATATTATGAATATTTGAGAATAAACTTCTTAGGAAAATGTTTGTACCAAAGAAAGACGAACATACAGGTGAATGGAGAAATCAGTCAGCTATATTATATTTATGGGACATCAGATATATTAAGAACATTTAAGTCTTGTAAACTGCGAACTGAAAGTGCTGGTGGATGAATACGATAAAATTCCAAAAATCCCGGTATGACCCATCACCAATCCCTCTGGAATCGCCAAAATTCAGACCTGGGATCCCATTCGGGACGGCCGAGCGTGCTATCCATGCGTATACCGATACGGCAAAACTGATCTAAACTTCTTCATTCCATAAGTTAATTTGCTTATTTATTATGTATTGTATTTCATACATATCATTATGTCTGTTTAACTTCTGTACGGTACGGATGTAAACATGTTTGTTTGTGCGTATTGAACATGCTTTTGTAGGTCACTTTGTTTATTTGCACTTTATACATTCTGAAGTTTATCCCGACTGAAATTATACATACTTTTTTAACATGTTAAATTTGTTTAGTTTCTATTACAATTTCATATCATTGCTCTTGGAGAGTAAATAAACCTCTTACATTCCTATTGTGAACCTGTCTAGCCCACTTGAATTATATAAAGAGTGTCCCATTATCATGCGCACCTATAACAACTTTTATTTTTTACACTGGACTGAAATTTTCCATTTTAGAACCAGAAGCTAACATACGTATGGATATTTCGTTCATGTAACTCCATTCTTGTTCAAGATACACGTGATTTCATTTTTTTTTCAAATATCACTATATAATTTATTCATTGCACTTTAATTATCCTATTTAATAAGAGTTCAAAAATGTATCATACTAACTTTCTGTATTAAAAAATAATGTGCCTCCAAAGCGATAATTATAAAGTGAGCGAAGTCATCTTCTAAGGATCACTGTAAATTGTCAGCCATGAATGATACCGCATAACAAGTAAAATAATTTGTCGGTATTAATCAAAAAGAAAAGTGCCGTAATGACCGTTTATTTAATAAAATTTACCTACAATATCCATATAAATAAGAGAACTGAAATCTGAACCTTTAGCATGGTTCGTGAATCACAGACGATGTTCAAAGTGGTGATCATAACATCATCCCCCACAATGGAAAGCGTTTCCCTGAAAGACCGTATTGCTTCCTAAATTTCTGCAGGCTGAATGGTCGCACAAATTTGGCTTATGCGTTGCGGCATTTCTTCTGGTGTTTTGGAAGTGCTATCGTTAACATAATGCCCTTTAGAGGCCCCAAATGAAGACATCTGCGACAAAAAGTCTGGAGAACATCTAAGACCATTGTTGCGGTCAAAAAACGGCCAATCCACCGATCATGAAATTTTCTGTCGAGAATCGAACGCACTCGGAGAAAACTGTGTGATGGACAGTCGTCCTGTTTAAAATACATTGATACTCTAACTCTCAAGGATATACTTTCTAATAAACCAGGGAGAGTTCGTCGTAGAAACGTACGGTATTCAGTACCATTTCGAGTACCATTGATGAAGTATGGCCTAATAATATCATTACCAACAATGCCACATCAAACATTTACTTTCCAACTGTGTTGAAAATCCGTTTGGTGGAGACATCGTAAGTTCTCTGCAGCTCAGTAGTGCAAGTTCCTTGTATTCACATCTCTATAAATTTTAAACTTCGCTTTACAAGTAAATAGGACATTTGAGAAAAAATTAAATTTGTTAACAATTATTCCACCCCCCATTCACAGAACTGTACCCGGTTTTGAAAATCGTTACCATACAGTTCTTGATGAAGAGACTAGTTTTATGGAACGAAATTTATGGCGTTTAAGTTCACGATGTACACTTGATTTTGATGTGCCAGTTAGTCATTCAATTCTCTAGCACTCATTTGCGCGCTAATTCCAAGTCAGCGGCCAACATTGCACTACATAATTTATTCATTGTGCTTTAATTACATTCTTTAAGACGAGTTAAAAATGTATCGTAATTCTGTGTTAATAAATGTGTACGTTAGATTCATTAAGTTTCATTCAGTTTCCCTTCTCAATACATCTCAAGATAAAATATAAATAAAAGTAATATATTCAATTTGAATAGGCCTATATTCATAAAGCTTTGAACAAACGTGAATTATTTTTTAATCCTATTTGACTTTAGCAAAGATTTTTTTATTGTAGACCATGACTTACTTATAGTAAAGCTCAAGCACCTGCACGTACACCTGTGTGACTTTCAGTATCCTAGTTCGATTCTTACCTACACGGACGCAAAATATATGTTTAATTAAACTCTAGATCCTCGTCTTACCGCAACATACAGGCGGGAGTTCCCCAGGGCAGTGTTCTCGGACCTGTTCTTTTCTTAATCTACATAAATGAATTTTCAACTTATTAAAGCACTGCCGTTGACATATCTCAGCTTATGATCTCAAAATGTCCTACATTCACCTCCTGATTCTCTCTATAACAGCTTGACGAAAATTAATGACGGTCTCTTGTCCATCTTTAACTGGTCTTCAAGTTTCGGTCTAAATTTGAATCCTAACAAATCACAAGCCATCCTAATTTTACAACAAAAAACTGCTCCACAACTGTTGACATTCTATACTTCCAATCATTATTATAAATAATATAATTTTCCCTCATTTTCTTAATTGTCAGATCTTGGACTACCTCTAGGCCAATATTTAATTTGGGAAACACAAGTTAAACGCATCTGTAAATACACTTCTTCAATTTTGCATTACCTAAGATGTTTAAAGAAATTACTCGGGATCAGAGGAAAAAAAAACGTAATCCCTAAACTACCAAGGCCGATAATATACTTAATATATGTGTGCTAACAAAATATTAATCCTTTCTTAAACTTCTACTTATGAGGGTGCATTTTTAAGTGTTGCATTATTATATTTGTAATATTTATTCAAACAAGACTCGTCAATTGACAAAATTAAACGCAAGTTGTATTATAATTTTTGAAAATGTTATTTCTATGAGAAATAAATGTATTTATTATATTACAGGAATAATATATTCAATGCTAAGTATTAATCATTGCTTAATCTCACAGTTATAAGGGTATAGTTTAAAATATTGCAATAATATATGTAACAAAGTAATTTGTTAAAGTAAGTAACGGATAGGGGTCGTCCACAACTAAGTTAATTTTAAAAAAATTAAGAACTGTCGGCCTTTCGGAAACCGGCTTCCATCATCAGGAGAAGGGTATGCGCTAATTACTGTATATATTTCATATTGTTTTGAGTATCGTCAATTTTGTACTTAAAAATTAATTAGACTTTAGACTGACTGGCCATAGAGTTAATATTGATAAAATTCATGCTGAAATTTCTGATGAGGTAAAGAGTCACAAAGTATAATATTAAAATAAATACCTGGCGAGTGCCGTCGTCCTCAACTAGTTATTTAGAAACTATAGGTATTAACATAAACGTTATCAGTATTGACTCTCCAGTCAGTCAAATTTAATGTTTTAATACAACATTGACAATTGCAAATATATACAGTTGGTATCGTACATCTTCCTGCAGACGATGGAAGTCTACCGTTTTTATCTGTTTTATTTTAACATAGTTGAGGACGACAGCACTAGTCAGGTACTATTTTATTGTTTTACTTTGTGACATCAACGGAATTTTAATATGGCATTTATCAGTACTGATTAAACGTAACAGTGCAATAAATGAAGGCTGATTCAGACTCTCCTGTCAACTTACCAAACTAAATGTAAATTATATTATGAATGTTAAAACATACTTAAAGTGATATCAATTAACTTATTACTTGCTGAAACAATCATTTATATTTAAAACCCTTACCTGTTTACTTGTAACAATTGCTAATTTGCCACGATTTAATAATATTTTTTGCGAAAGTTGTATTCGTTTTTGACAATATCACAATACAGGTATGGTTAAATTTTATTTGTCAGTAACTTTGTTAGATCGTAAAGTACTGAAGTAGGGCATAGTATAAAATAAAATAACTACATAGGTAATATTTCAACAATGATTTCAAGTGAGGTTCGTTTACACTTACCAACCGCAGACTAAACCTTCGTATTTATGAGAGACAGAAGACAGCAACAATTTATCTAGAGGATTTGGAAACCAAGAGTGACATTTGTTAGGACTATCTAATGAATACAATTAAGCTGCTAACTAAAAAATCATTATTTAAATATAGTTACCGGTATTTTAAAATATTTATATATTTAATGTAAATGGCAATATTTGAAAATAAATCAGAAATGTTTGGTTAAGTTTAATTTCTTTATTCACTGCAACTTGATCATATTATTTATTGCCAAATAGGATCGCAATCAGAGATAGCCCACTGGATCGTAATATTGTAAAAATGCACGCTAGTTGAGAAAAAAAGAAACTCATCAAACTGTATATTATAACTAACATTACAGGTTATTAATACCTTAGTAAACAATCAGTGAAATCATTATTTAAAAACAATTATTGAACACACAATTACCAAATGTGTAGTTGAAGGAATATTTTCATTATTTGCTATATTCAATTTATTTGTTGGAGAGTCAGTCACTGCAAATAATGCTCTGACCAGTTCAGAATATTAAAAAAGGAGGATCTTTCTTTATCCCCAAACAGAGCTTGTAAATTAAATCGATAAAGAGCGAGGTGAAACACGACTGTCATTGTTTGTAAAGCAAATTCATTGAAACGTGATTGGTCACTGACTCCCATTTGGGGCACGAGTTAAATAGTCAGCATTTTGTATACAGTGCATATGTAAATGACAGTTAAAATTGTCATGAAAACTAGAATGAATACATCGATATCTGATAACACGTAAGTACATTGCACATACACAAGGCAATACTAATAAAATTTATTGTTAAAACTGTTGAGGTGGAGAGTCATAAAATAAAATAAGTTAAAAAATACCTTTTTAGGTAAAATCCGTCGTCCTCAACTTATAAAATGTGTAATATGTATGTCTGTAAGCCTTTCAGGACATCCGCCCCTCTTCAGCAGTCCATTCTTCGCTACAGCATCCAGTATGGTGTTTGATGCTTACTTACTTACTTACTTACTGGCACTATCGAACCCGCGCGGACATAAGTTCTCCATACATCCCTATCCTGAGCTAATCCTTTCCAATCATTCCCTGTATAATCTACTTCCCTCAAATCATAGTTAATGTTATTCTCCCACCTCATTCTTGGTCTACCAACTGGGCGTTTCCCTCTGGGTTTCCTACAAGAAGCTTCCATGCAAGTCTTTCATTCCCCATACGTGCAAAATGTCCTGCCCATCGCAGTCTAAGAGACTTGACTGTTCTTATTGTATCTGGCTTCCTATAAAGACCATGTAGTTCATTGTTAAGTAGTCTTCTCCTTTCACCTGTCTGTTCATCTCTCTTTGGTCCAAAAATTTTCCTAAGTATTTTATTCTCAATACCTTTAATCTCCTTTCCTCCCTTAAAGTAAGAGTCCATGTTTCGCACCCATATAATATAACTGGTAGAATAATAGTTTTATATATTTTCAGTTTAACGTTTTTGAAAGGAGTTGGGACATCAAGAGTCTCTGCAATGCATAATAGCACGCATTTCCAGAATTGAGCCTACGTTTAATTCCTTTGTGCATCTCATTCCTATTTGTGATTATTGTTCCTAGGTAATGAATTCAGCCACTTCCTCAAAATTTCCCTCATTTGTCATTAGCTGTCCATTTCCATATATAATGTATTTCTACGTGTGACCATATATTTAGTTTTATTGATATTACTTCCAGTCCTAATTTCTTAGTGTTACTCATTAGTGTGTGCATGTTGTCCTTTAGTATCTCCTTGCTATCGGCCAATAGTACTACATCATCAGCATAAACTAACAGCTTATTAAAACCATTGAGTTGTAAGCCTTCCTCATTCTCTAAAGATTTAATGGCATGCTCTAGTACAAAATTAAATAGTAGAGGAGATTGTGCATCTCCTTGCTTCAACCCATTCTGGATTTCAAAAGTGTCTGAAAACTGTTTGCCTGCACGCAGCCTACTCTTTGTGCCATTTAGACACATTCGTATAAGTCTAACTAACTTTTTAGGAATTCCGAACTCCAGCAGGATACTATATAACTTCTCCCTCTTAATTGAATCATATGCTTTTTTGAAGTCTACGTATAGTTGATGTACAGTACCATTATATTCCCATTTCTTTCTAAAATCTGTCTTATACTAAAAATCTGATCTGTTGTAGACCTGTTTCTTCTAAATGCACATTGATGATCTCCTAGAATGTCATCAATATAGGGAGTAAGTCTGCTGACTAATATATTTGTTAGAATTTTGTACGAAGTTGAAAGTAATGAGACGTCCCTGTAGTTGTTGTAATCAGTTTTATCTCCCTTCTTATAAATTGGTACGATAATTGATTCCTTCCATTCATCTGGAAGACCTTCTTTTTCCCAAATCATACTAAGCAACCAGCGTGTTTTGTCCATCAATTTATCTCCCCTGATTTAATCAGTTCTGCTGGGATCTCATCTGAACCTGATGCTTTATACATCTTCAATTTTTCAATCGCCATTTCAACCTCTAATGCATTTGGTTCTGCGACTAGCATTTCTGCTGTCTGTAAATTATGGTGTTTGATACTGCTGGTCCTAATGTGGCTTTGTCGTGACTAAAGCTTCTTCTTGACGATATCGTCTAGTGGGTTGTTTAGTCTGGAATCCATCGATTGGAAGACCTGGAAATTATCAAGGAAATAGACAACAAGCTTTTAATAAATGAAAGCACTCCCAGACTAAACAACCCACTATACGATATCGTCAGGAAGAAGCTTTAGTCACGACATAGCCATATTAGGACCAGTAGGATCAAACACCATACTGGATGCTGTAGCGAAGAATGAACTGCTGAAGATGGGGCGGATGTCCTGAAAGGCCTACAGACACAAATATTACACATTTTATAAGTTGAGGACGACGGATTTTACCTAAGAAGCTATTTTTTAACTTATTTTATTTTATAACATACATAAGGGTATCAACATTTAATATTCTGAGCACTTAATAGTTGGGATAAAACTATTATCAACTAAAAGAGAGGAAACAAATTCGCAGAACAAAAGTTATAACATTTTAATACAAAAATAATGTTACGTATTTAATTTAAATTTATAATGCGAATCCAATCACATGTGCTCCTAATTATATCAACATTTAATATTCTGAATATTATATAGTTGTGATAAAATTATTAAAATTACGAGTACTACTAAAATTCACTTCCTGACACCATGACCTCTTAAGTTAATGGCACCTATTATTTCCCGATCTATATACTTATATTACCTGTGTAGTCATGCGTAATTTTGGATAAGTCTATTAAATATGTTTAGTCTCTTGTATGAATGGATTAAAGTGTCTCAATGACAACCGAGAGAACCGGGTGCGATTCCTGGCTATATCGTATATATTTTTTTAATTGCAATATCTCGAGCAGATCACTCAGCTTCATAAAGTCAACTGAGTGCCTACTTGACGTGAGAAGTAGCGAAATTCTGCTAAGGAAACTGAAAATAAGGTTTACCTGCTAATCATCTCTACCCAGGTAAAAACGTGTACAGTAATCCCTAAGTCAGTGACCTGTATCCACTTCAGTCTTATTTTGATGAAATGGTGAATATAAAGCAGATCGTAAGCAATAAAATATATTATTTATCTTGATGAGTAAGGAAAACCATAAAAATATTATATTGGTTGGCTCCAAAATGTGTCGATTACATGTCTATATCACCGTGTGAAACAACTCTCTCCGAGATATAAATTTAGTTTTTCTCTGACTATCTATCTCATAAACCGATAATTTTACCTCTTCCTGTTGATAAAATTGCATCTTCCTGTTGATAAAATTTCCTCTTCATGTTCGTAATGAGAGATATCTCCGCAAACTAACGTATTTGACAAGGATATTTATTCAACAACGTCCGATCGATATGCATAGTAATTTATTATCAGAATGTAAAGTCTTATATTGCAGGAATATTGACCGTACTGTCTAATCGTATTGGCGATGTACAGCAAAAAATGTCAAAATAAAACAACTTGAAAAATTACCCAAAAAAAGGTTACTTCTGTTCCTCTAAAAAAATTATTAAATGTTGTATAATGAATCTGTTTTATTTTAATAGTCATTTCTAATACAAGCATCTGTTACTGATTTTGCCAAACCCAAAGAGATTTAACAGTAAAGATATGATATTTATAACTATATAGCCGGCTTAGAAATCGCCCGGAATTAAGATCGGAATACATACTGTAACCTCACATTTGATAAATATTAAACATTATAATCCACCGCTGTGATCTCGAGGTAGTGTGCTGCCTTGTCATGCAGCGGGCCCGGGTTCGATTCCTGGTCGGGACAAGCTCCTGGGTGAGGGTTTTCTCGGGGTTTTTCCTCACATGTAAGACAAATGTCAGGAAGCGTAGGGCCCAACGTCCCCGAAAACCATCCGCCCATCATCATCATCATCCTTATCATTTTCATCATCATCCTTATCATTATCATCATCATCCTTCACCAGTGTGGAAAACGATATACTACCACACATATAATTCGCCAGTAAAGCTGCAAAGCATAGCATGAAATTGCTATGATTGCAGTGAAATACCTGGCCTCGGGCAGAATTACTATGGATGGATAATTATTTTTATCTTCTGATGTATTATTCGATAAATAGTCACTCCAAATCCAACGCGAGGTTGAGTTTTTCATAGACAAAATCATCCGCGACTTTGTCGCTAGTGATTTTTTTCAGAAAAAACACAACCTATTGTTAGATACTGTTGAATACACAGCTCTACAAAAAAAGTTTTTTTTTTGTTGCCCTGGATATCTCAGCGAATTTCTATGTTTTCGAGTGCACAGTTTACGAATATATTCATAAAGTGCTCTAGTTTTTATGATTTTTGCGTATCTTATATTTTAAACATTAAGCGGCTTGTTACTAATAAAATGTATGTTTCCAGTCATGATTTGATTTCTGCGCACTTTTTTTCGCATATACAAACATCACGTGATCCCCACTGTCGCGCCCCTCGCTCCGCACATCGGCCGTGATCTCAGTTATTTGACAAAATTAAAGTACCCACGACGTACATCTGGATATGATAAAACAATTCGTCAAAGCGTTGGACAAGGAAGCAGAATGTTTCAAATACATTTGTAGAAACTTTCCTAAGATCAGTATGGAAAAATTAAAAGGCAGAATATTTTATGGTCCTCAAATTCGGCAATTGACGAAAGATGCAAATTTTATCAAAGTTATGACTGTTTCGGAAAGTGAAGCTTGGAAGGATTTTGTATTGATAGTAGAAAATTTCCTAGGTAACTATAAAGCACCAAATTATAAAGAAATTGTGCAAAACATGTTGACAAGCTTCAAGATTCTAGGAGTAAATATGAGTATAAAGTTACACATTCTCCACAGTCGCCTATATAGATTTTTGGATAATTTAGGAAATTATAGTGACGAAAATGGAGAGCGCTTTCACTAGGATCTAAAAGTAATGGAGGAAAGGTGCCAGGGTAGATGGGACCGTCACATGATGGCAGATTACTATTGGTCTTTAAAAAGAGATTATCCCCTAAAAATTATAGAAGAAAATCTTATAAAAGGCATTTCACTGAAGCATAACATGGGTTTTCGACATTTTTCTTTCTATTTACGTCGGTGTATACTAATTTTTCAAAAAACAATTGACATAAATATATATATATTTTATATTTTCCTATTTTTGTAGTGTAAAATGAAAATAAAGATTTTAAAAAAACAAAGCAAATCTTCCAAAATCATTGAGAGTTTCATGAACTGTGAGCATAAATAAATCCGAAATTAATCTTATGTCAAGGGCAACAAACCTACTGTTGACCAGTGTTATTTATTAAATTGTGTGATCCAGATGGTGGAAAGTTAAAATACACAATTACAAATAGATAACCCTCAATCCAACATAAACTTGGTCGATGGTGATGATATTTTACAATCAACAGACAAAGCGATCACAGTCTTATTCATTCATTCATAGTGTTCTGCTCAAGGGCAGGTCTTTCACTGCAAACTCAGCATTCTCCACTATTTCCTTGGCTCAGCTTTCCTTTCTGTATCTGCATACGAACCATTTATTTTAATATTGTCTATCATCTGATGTCTTTTTCTGCCTCTAACTTTCTTTCCGTTGACCATTCCTTCTAGAGGCATTTTCTTCTTAGCCAGTGGCCAATCCAATTTCTTTTCCTCTTCTTTATGAGTTCCAGCATTGTTCTTCTTTTACCCACTCTGTCTAGCACATCTTTATTTCTTACTTTGTCTGTCCATTTTATACGTTCCATTCTTCTCCATATCCACATCTCAAAAGCTTCCAGTCGCTTTTCCTCATTCCGTCGTTATGTCCACGTCTCTGCACCATATAATGCTACACTCCACACAAAGTACTTCACTAGCCTCTTTCTTAATTCTCTTGCCATAGGTCCGCAGAAAATGCTTCTCTTCTTGTTGAAAGCTTCTTTTGCCATTGCTATCCTCTGCTTTACTTCTTGTCCGCAGTTCATGTTACTACTGATAGTACAACCCAAGTATTTGAAGCTCTCCACTTTCTCAATGGCCTCATCTTTAATCTTCATGTTTATCTTCCTTGGTTTCTTTCCTATAATCTTGGCCTTCGTCTTATTTATATTTATCTTCATCCCATAATCCTCGCACTTATCATTCAGCTCCATCAGCATGTTCCTCAATGTCATTGCATCTTCTGCTAGCAAAGCTATATCATCAGCAAATCTTATGCACTTTATTCTTCTTCCTCCCATGTTTACGCCTCCCGTATTACTGAAGCAGTTCACAGTCTTATAAAAATAAAATTATGAATTTTATTCGTTCTTTAAGAGTTGATTAAATGTCTTTTTGTTTTCAATAAATTCGTGTAGACGTAATTGTTTATACTTATTTTAAAACCCATAAGCACCGTAGGAGGCGTCATTGTTCTTGAAATTGAGTAAATATACATACCATTTATATTATCTATGACCTTGTGGCTGTCAATTCACTGTAGACAGGGGTTAGTCATTGTTATATCAGCAGCAAATGGTCATTTTATGCATATAGTGTTCATACCACTGGGCAATCAACACCATGGCTCTGCTACTTCAGGTAACACAATATTCCTTAGTCTATACAATATGCGATTTAAAAATGTAGGCTATTCAGAAAATAAACATTAATTAAGCCTAATACGCAAGGTACAAAATTAAAATAAACTTTTAAAATAAATAATAACCCCTAACTTCAATAAAATCACCGCCAAAACGTGTTTACTTCTTCACTTGTACCAAGTGTCAAGTCCTAAAACTATCTGAAAATTTAAATATAAAGGACCGGTAATAAATAATTATATCAATAAAATGTTCGGTATCATAATTCAACAATACTAACTTTAAATGTATTTGTTGTCATTCTTAAGGTCTTAATGCAGCTACAGTATAAACAAAAAATCAGTAAAACAAATAAAGCGCTATTAGAGAAATCTTACAGTGTAAAAATACAGCATATAATTTCTATAAAGTATTAAAGGTATTCATTGTAATGAATTGAACCCTTTATCCATTTCTTTATTTTTCAGTAACAAAACAAAGAACAAAGCTATTTCTTTAAAAAGTAAGATATTTAAAAAATTCTTGATTTTTGTAACTTTTTTTATTTCAAACTATCATGTACTTATCAATGTAATTTAAATATTTAAAAGTGAACACCGCATAACTTAAATTAATGTATTTTTATAACATGGGGTTACTATTAAAAGAGAGTTTAATTAATCATAAAGGGAAAAAATACACATTTAGAATCGTGTTTATTTTAACACACACACACACACTCACACAAAATCTTTACATCATTCTCTGGCAATATGTTCGTAATATGTAAAGATAATCTATGTACACGTACGAATAGTTTTATTTTAAATTGTATAAATTTTGGGCGAAGTTAAATTATTCTTCTTCTTGTAAGCCATGTTTTCCCTTAACAGATATTTAGGCGCTGTCCCCCTGTAGGGAAGAATTTGAACCATACTAATTTAGTTACACTTGTTTTCGTATAGATGTCCTTTGAGTGGTCCGTGGTCAGCGTTCCGCCTCATACTGACATCTAGGAAACCAAGGTAGTGCTAGGACGGGAAAATTCGGTAAATTTTGCTTAGAGGCATTTTCATTCAGGCTTAAAGATCTTTAACGAGCCTTAAAATCTTCAGACTCGGGACCCACGGCTTAAAGTCCCTCACGGAAGACGTTTCCTTGGATTTTTTCCATCCTAAAAAATCCAACGACTCCGACGGGTTTGAACCCGCGACCCTCGGGACCAGAGGAAAGGAGCATAACCACTAGCCCACCGAGGTGAAGTTAAATACAATTGTAATATTTATACTTGTATTAATCATATTAAACACCAGTTGAGGTTAAAATTATTTCAATTTTAAAATTTGCTCCTTATAAAACAGTTGTCCTGAACTATAATAACTACTGTTACAAACATCGTCACATATTATTACAGAAGTTATTATTTAGTTGAGGACGACTGTTTTATAAGGTGCAAATTTTAAAATTTGAAATTTTATTGTTATTGAAAATAACAATAAACATGTTTGAATACTAACGGAGGAAGTGTTTTATTTAAAGAAAACCTAGTTTCTACATGTATCTAGATATATTTTAAGTAATTATTATTCTTTCGTATAATATTTAGATTTACTTATATTAAAAATAAATACATTTTTATCAACCTCTTTCATAGAATATTAAATTATTGCTATCTGAAACGGCACACAATGGGAAAAGTCACTATTTTAGGTTACGCAGTGTAGAGTGAAACTCAAAATGTATGCCAGTTGCCTCCATTTAGGAAACTATTTAATCTAGTTTTAGTCTACATAGCAGTAGGCAGAATATTCATAAAGCTGATTATTTATTATTTTTATATCTATATTTTCAAAAGAATGCCAGAGCAAAGATTGCCTAAAATTGTTATGAAATGGATCCCAGTAGAAAGGAGGAAGAGAGGAAGACCGAAGAAAACTTGGATTTTAAGGGGTATAAGCAGCTATGAATATCAGAGGATTGCAGGAAGATAAATGGATGGACAGAGAGGAATGGCGTTTGGTTTCCGGAAGACGGCGGCAGCTGCCATGTTACCGGATGATGATGATGATTTTCATTACAACAAAATAAATAGACTGTAAATGTAGACCTACGTAAAATAGGAATATAGTATCTTATTTGGATGAGAATCGTACCTACATTAAAATTAAAACCAAATTTGTATTATATACCTAATTTCTTAATTACTCCTTATTGTCTAATTTCATATTATCTAACGAAGATTTGAAAACGATGCGGATATTGAAAAATTCAATTTAATATTTCTCCCACAAATTTCAAAACGCTTTTTTTAAAATCGCTTACTTGCTTCTTCTTCACTTGTATATATTTCCTCAGTTCGATCAGATTGGATATCTTCCTGTTCTTGACGATATATAGGCCCTACTTGGTAGTATTGTAGATTCGGAATGCTGTATTTCAATTATCGGAGAACTTCCGAATCCAAAGTTCCTCGCGTTTCTTTAGGTCAAGTTTCCAAAAACTAGCAATAATACGGTCAGACAAATCTAAAAGCATGATCAACAAATAATTCTTTGATGACAATCGTGAATTTTGTTCGAGTACTCAGTTCTCTATATCGTCGACAATCTTTGTTTCTGCCTCTTAGGCCTCTCCAGTTAATTGCCCATTATAATAATTTAATGTTATTCTTATTACTGTAATGATCCAAAATTAGTACATATCGGAGACATTCTACACCAGGGATACAAACCTAAATATAACCACTTGATTTCTGATAAGTACTCACTGAATTTGTGAATGTCAGTATCGTATCCTGATGAATGAGTTTGTAGAATAACCTTTAATATTTTAATAATTTTTTTTTCTAATCCATTATGACACAAGTTCATCTATTGAATCATTAATCGAGACAGCAAAAAATCCGACGAACTTTTATTGCTGCGTGTCTGAAATATATTTGCAATATAAGGACATTACACGTCTTCGTGTTTTCATAAATTTGTCAAAGATTCTGTATTGTGTACCAAATTAGTTGTAAATATCCTTAATGTAGCCACGTTTCGTCTATATTTTTTAAGTTTCTATTGTAAGAAGTTCAGAACGCGCGCGTTAATGGACAGTGAAATGAGGTTTCTATAAAAACAATGTAATGAGTAGATGTGCCAAGAGCAAGAAGTTGTCCTTACGTCAGTACTCTCAGTGGATGGGTAGTCGCTATTAAGTCCATACGTGGTCAGTAGTAGCAGTGAGGTATGCGGGAGAGAAAGAAAAGTAACCGTTAATATTAAAACTTTATGAACATATTAATAAGGTGGAGGTTTGGACATTAAAACATTAGATAGATGCAGCGACAGGTTACGAGGTACTAAGCTGTTGTTTGTTGTCCTCTCCATTTTGTATGTTAATGTTGTCAGAATTTACTGAGTAGTGTACTGTCATATCCCTATCAACATAAACATAAATCACTGTCAGTCAACAAACCAGAGCAGACAGTGAATTATATAGATACGTACTGTATATTAAAATGCCGCCTATAAATAATGTAATGCTAAAAGTGATTGTAGCAGAGTTCGGCGAAAAATACTTTTCAATAAAAGACGAACAAATACTTTTACCTTTCGTAGTCATTAAATACATTATTTTGCTTATGGAGACTGTTCGCTGTTCGCCGGAAATCTGATCCAACGGGACTTCCTGTCGCTCTCGCTTGTATTCTACCCCCCGCATGCGTTTGGCATTCCCCTCTCACTCCCCTGAATACAAGTACCTACGTAGAAGCAACGAGACCGGGAAGCTCGGGGAGCGAGATTCGAGCGGGTGTGAATGTGAAATTGACCGGCTCTAATGTTAATAGGTAAAATGACAGATAATATGAGACGGTATGTGGCGAATGTGGTTATTGGAATACTGTAAGTTTACGAACCTGGACATACACTTAGCAAAAAAAAGAATGAGCCGCTTCAAAAAGCAGAGTCCTTATTATGGCCCACTGCGCATGCTGGAAAAGCTAAAGCTGTGGTTCACGAGGTACCGCATTCTTAAATGTTTTAAATACGCTGTATTTGGTTTTAATCATCTTAAATACTTAAGGAACAGTTTCTACATATTTACGAGTGTTCGACAAATGCAATATTATTCAAATTGCGACATTTCAAATAAAGTTCACCTTTCGTTCATAATATAACAATAAACAAGACAAACAGTATTAGGCAACTAGTATCAGACGTTTGAGTAGTAGATCGTAACACCAATTAGGCTACAAAAAGATAAAATACATGAGAGCCAAGGTTCGAATCTCTCAATAATGTTTTTTTTTATTAATTTGTATTTTCGCAAAATACATCCTATAACATTTAATTCCTGCCTTCGTAAACTCTATAACACTATTTAGCTACCGGTATAAATTTAATCATATGTGTGTAGTGCTACTTTTTAATAAAAATGCTATAAATTTATGTAATAAAAGATAATATAGCTTCATATATTTGTGTGTTTATTTATTTATTACATATTAGTGAGGAAAAAGTTCACCCTTCAATTAAAATAATTGGCTTATATATGTCAAGTTCAGCATAATAATAGCCCATAGATGATGGACAATAATAATATATCATTATTATTATTATTATTATTATTATTACTATTATCATTATTATTACTATTATCATTATTATTATTATTATTATTATTATTATTATTATTTATTGTATATTTATAAAATATAATCTATAATCTTAATATGATTGTATATCATCAATAACAATAATAATAATAATAATAATAATAATAATAATAATAATAATAATAATAATGGGATGTATTAAAGGATGTGAAGAATTAATTACCTGGGCATCAAAATAAACTCAAAATGTACCCAAGAAAATTACATAAAATATAGAATTCAAAAAGGCAGATCGGTAATAACAATGTTAAACGGAGTTTTGTGGAATAAGAACATAAGAATAGATACGAAATTATAAATTTATAAAAACTTAATTTGTAAGGGGTGTCCTCGGGTGCGATGTGATTTGGTAGAGCTAATGAGTTCTCAGGGGAGAATCGCGATTAACTGTTAAGGCAACTACGATAATAATAACTTGGATAATACAAATATAGCTCTTGTAGAATTTTTATTTTATAATATTTGCATAATTAACTGGAAAACTTGTAGAATATATTCACATGAAATTTTAATCACTTCGCTTTAAATGATCGCCCTTGAGACACTCGAAAACAATAAGTATTCTGGAGGGATCTTTAATCTTCACTATCCCTAGAACTTAGACCGTATAAGTTGCACAAACTTTATTTCGAACGGGAACTGACTATATTCGCCGTAATTTATTTATAATGACTAAGTGACCTCTACTATTCTCACTTATTTTGGGACAAATTTGTAAAATATACCGTCTATGCTTAGGCGAACAGTAGCAAATTAATAAAGACTCAGAATAATATATAGGCCTATCTTGCCAAAAGCAAGATCGCGACTATATAATATCTCGCCGACAGGCAAGATCGCTCCTGCATATCTCGCCGACAGGCAAGACGAGACTGTTTATCTTGCCCACAAGCAAGGCGAGACTGTATATCTTGCCCACAGGCAAGGCGAGACTGTAGGCCTATATCTTGCCCACAGGCAAGGCGATACTGTTCTAATAATTTTGACTTAGGCTTCTACTCGCGCCAGAATCTGTAGGCGGCGGAAACTTGTATTTCTTACACAAATTCAATTGATATACATATTATTAATCAGGAATATCATATACTCGTTGGCTACATCATTCACGCCTACAATGTTGATACCATGAACGTGTATATCTTGCCCACAGGCAAGGCGAGACTGTAGGCCTATATCTTGCCCACAGGCAAGGCGATACTGTTCTAATAATTTTGACTTAGGCTTCTACTCGCGCCAGAATCTGTAGGGCGGAAACTTGTATTTCTTCTACACAAATTCAATTGATATACATATTATTAATCAGGAATATCATATACTCGTTGGCTACATCATTCACGCCTACAATGTTGATACCATGAACATTCACACGTTTTTGGGGTTGTTTGTTTCCCAGGATATCTAGCTTGACCTCTTCCTCATGGCCTTGTTTACATCATTACTACGGCAAGACACATTTGAGTCTGTTGCACCCTTTATATATGGTTTTCCAAAAGACCATAAACTTTATTAGTGCGGGCTATACCCCGAAGTTTATTCCACTCTCTTTTGCTATTTACTATTATTGACGTTTAATTGGTTGGGTTATTATTTTAACTTTAGGAATTATTTTGTTGGGGCGATGGAAAGATACAATTAACTCTTTTCATTACGTATTCATTTGAGTAGAAACTGCAACTAATCTGCCCTTGTAATTTTACGGGTGCTATTTTGAACTTCTCTTTTCCCATGTGAACCAAATCTGTTTAAGTACTGGATTACATTAATTTATATAAAAGTATATTCTGTCTAAAATTACTATGCCTATTCCTATAATTAAATCCTATTAATTAAATATATAATGAGGGGATAAATAATCGTTCCAAATTCGAAGCATGCTAACATACGGTGCAGGAACGTGGCAGTTGAATAAAAATTTGAGTTTAAAGCTTATGTCTACAGAAATGGAATGCTTTAGACGCTCAATTAGACATTCTAAATTGGAAAAATCAGAAATACAATCATCAGACAACGAATGAATGTCCAAAATGCAATATTAGATTTTGTGAGATACGGACAACTAGAATAGTATGGCCATATACAACAATGCCAGAGAAAAGATTACCCAGACAATCTTTGCAATGGATTCCATCTGAGAAAGGAAAGAGAAGTCCACCTTGTTTTAAATGGATGGATGATATAAGAAGTACGAGGGAGCTAGTTCTGGAAGAATTGGAATGTGAAGATAGGGAGGAATGGAGAAAGAAGATAAAAAATTAAGACTTTTGGGCACAAGACATTTTTATTACTTGTAAACCTGTTTATAAATAAATAAATATAATAATAATAAAACTATTAATACTTCCAAATAGTTAGTACGTTTTTTTATTTAATAATGGACGGACTGAATAAAATAGAAAGCATTTAACAATTAAAACATTTACGCTCATCGGGAATCGAACGTATGATCTCTTGCATACGAATCAAACCACTAAGCACTTTAGCTAAGCGTTCTGTGGCTAATTCTGCTTGAAAGAATGTTATTGAAAGGAAGAAGGGAAACATATTATAGCTGTACTGTGCAATTAGTTTACTCGTGTGAATCGCGCGTTAGAATATTCGGGATCAAAAGTTGGCCCATTCTTTTTGTTGCCAAGCGTACATTTCTATTGACATCTGAGATTTGGAAAAGATCAACCATTCATCAATTTCTAATTTGTTTGATCGTTTCTTTTCTCTTTTATGACCAGACAATATTAAGTAGAAAAATGTTTTAATTTCCGATAGTAATGCTGCGGCCTACATGTAAAATAAACTAGTGTGGTTACTACAAACCTGTACCCATATTAAACATTTGACATGCTTAGTGCGCGGTCTGCCCAGGGTGGCTGAAGTAGTGTGAGAATGTTAAAAGAACTTCAATATGTTCAACGCAAAAAAAAAAAAAAAATCTAAAAGTGCCTTCTAGAGCGTTACCATTTCTGGAATGTAAAATATCCAAATATCACATCCTTCGAAATCAGTACTGATCCGATGGGGTATTTGGTTGAGTGCAGTTGTATATTATTCTCATTATTGCCGACAATTATTGTTGAAATTATCAACAGTTTCAAAAAGAAGGTATTTCTTCTACAAAGATAGTGAAATCCCTAATATCAAATGAAGTTTTCTAACAAACTTCATATATTGCAAATAATTTAAAATGCTTGGCAGATAACAACGCCTATCTGGAAACACCCAATATTGAAATCTTTGATGCCTTGGGGGCTGTAAAAAAAGTATCCGAAGCAATTAATAAAGCTGCTAATAACCCTATGGATAAAATCACGCAACAAAACTTAGCCTACTACTGTTCTACAAAAAACCATATATGTACAGAATACAAAATGTGTTAATACAACAAAACATTACAACATGAGTGACTGGAAAATACAAATGTACAATATTTCAAGTTTGCACCAAACATATCATGCGATATATAAAGATCATACTCTCAATACAAGAAGTGTTGGCTGACAATAGGAAAAGTTTTCTTTTTGCCAATTTAAAAATATTTATCATTGTACACAGTATCAAAATCAGTGATATGTAGAATTAGAATAAAGTTTGTTTACTTATATATTGTTATACAAGTGCTCTAAAATTCCCCTTACAAACTTCAAGGACTTGTAGAGGAGACTGAGTTGATAATATATAGAATTGGAAACCATCCGGAAACGTGTCGTTTTCGTGCTACAGCCGTTTGAAAACATGTTTTTAACGCGACCATTTTTACAAGGAATTTTTTATAAGGCATGACATATTACATCACTTTTTTTGCAATTCAACTCATTAATAACCAAAGAAACAAAATGGAACTAAATCACGACTTGCATTAATAATCCCGAATACATCCTCCACAATCAATTTTTGCAGTTTTCAAAATTTCGAAAAATGTTGACATTTAAAAAACAGCAAATCTTGGAATACTTGATAGGGAAATTTTTGAATCGCGAAGCTACTACTTGTTGAGAAACGTGACGTACGTTCAGGCAATGCTTGTTTCAAACGGCTGTATCTCGGAAAAGTTAAATTTCCGGACATGGTTTTCAATTCTAAATATTATCAACTCAGTCCCCTCTACAAGTCCTAGAAGTTTGTAAGGGGAATTTTAGAGCACCCTGTACATGGGAGATTAAAGTAACTCTGCTGCCCTTCATTTGTTTGTTTCACCCGACAATAAGGCCCAGCGCTTTGATTCCGGTGTAGCATGTAGCTTTCTATAATCAATTCCCTCTCTCGGTTGTTGTAACAACTCGCTATATGTGGTTCACGATGCAGTTAACTTTACACGTTCGCTATCCAAACCTCCAGAGTTAATTATTAACAGGACTGGCTTCCTCCCCCCCCCCGGTGGAGTCACGATGCGCGCACAAGAACCGTACACAGTGCGAGAAGGTAAATGAAGACAGAACAACAAACCCGTGTTTACGAGTACCGAAACAAGTACACAAGTATAGAACAAAACTGAACCTACACAGACGTTAATTGTAGACCGGGCAAAATAAGGGTCACGTTATCATGACTGGCGTGTTGTTTTAACACGCAAACGAACTTGTAATATACTAATACTGATAACAACATACATATTAGTTGATTGTCGACAGTTATTTATTATAGTTACATACAAGTAGTAGACATGTAAGACATACTTGTAATGGTTGCTATTGCGTTATGTGTTACAGCGTATGACCATATACATATGCAGCGTCTCGAAAAAAAAATTCTGCGAGTTGGTAAAAAACACGGTTTACATTCAGAAAATGTCCGCTCTACGTTACAAGAGCTGGTGGGGGCAATTCAAAAATATTTAACGTCACTAGTGTCCAAATTGAGGATGGTATTCTGTCCATCGCCTGCCAATATGGATTTTACAGTACACATAACAGAGTAACCTGGATTTTTCGCAAGTACACCACATTTTTCGAACTGCTATCACAGCTGCATCAGTAGATTGTGCCATGTGTATGGACAACTCGTCCACAAGTGTAAGTGCTTGTGGCACGTCAATTGTTGCAGATTCCAAAGCAGTGATTGTTTACGGAACTATCGAAAAGTTTGTTTTAATCACGGTCAAATCATGACGTAACTGCTATGTGACCAGACATTTTACCTCTCTAATATATGCTCACTCTCTTTCATCAAGCTCATTTAAAACGTCCACAACTATTTGGAAATATGTGACATAGTACATTGCCGCCTCCAATTACGTTCCCCAAAGTTTTACTACCGGTCTTGGAGGAATTAGGTATTCCTGAAGCCATCTCTCGAAATTTTCGCAACCTTGAAGGGGCTTTAGGAAAATTGTCTTCACTTTGGATATGAAACCATCGACATTGATATACAAAGGCCTTATTGTTTCAGCCACTCAATGGATTCCATATGCGAGTCATGTTTGATGAATTATTGTAGGATAATGTTTAAGTTCTTTTCCTAATTTCGTCATAGCTTATAAGTTGAACCATCAGTCACGAAGAAGAGAACGTTGTCTCGTTTTATTCCATCAGAATATACAAGAGAAAGGTATGTCTCAAAAATATTAAACATGGTCGAATGATTGACAACAGACAGTTCCTCACATATTAACAAGAATTTCTTCCCTGGTTCTACAGGAGACAGTAACCCTATCACAACGTTTGCTACAGATCTCCCAGCGGAATCCGTGCTTTCATCAATGGATATCCAGATTTTTTTTTGTGTGCGCCAGATTTTCGTATAACGTCTATCATGCTGTTGTAACATTTATGCATAAGATCGTGCATTCGTGTGCGAGACGGAAGTTGTCTGCCGGTATATTTTTTCATGTAGTTACGAAAATGTTGCTTTTCGAGTTTATATAATGGTATATCTCTGCACGCACCATCATCTCACACAATTCTTGAAAAAACACATTATTGTCGGAATTTGTATGGCTTCATTTCCCTCTACTTTCAAGCAAAATAACATTTGTCTTATGTTTCTTGGTGTTACAGTGTTCAGTTACCTCTCTTCGTCGTTTACCTCATAGTATTGAATGACATACTTTACAAGCAATTATGTCTCCATTTACAAACAAATATGTACAGTTTAATTCTAATGTTATATAAATTGGACACACGAGACTTCTCCATATTCGACAAATTACCTTGTATACATAGGACTAACACATTCATGTATAAACGGTCTGGTATCGCTTCACAGTTTAATGCGCACAGCACAAATTGTTATCAGACACTGAGTGTCCCAGGTTTATACTCTGCGACCTGTGTGACGTAGCAGCTATGTTCCATGTGCAGTGAAGACAATACGGCGTATTGGTGGGAAACAGCTAGCCCTAATTATTAACAATAGTACGGCCAATGAATCAGACTCGAGAAGATTTTAAAATCGCTTACGAAAATAAAATGTTCATAAGTAGCCAATAAATCGTAGAGAACTTTATATATCACTTATATACCCTATTTTTGGGGTCTGCATAAAATATACATATTAGACACTTATTTAGATTAGCTTGAATGTGCAAGAAAATAAATTCGGGTCGGGCGGAATGTACAAGAGAAGACGAAACTATTAAAACACAAGGTAATATTCTGTTGAGATATAAAAATGCAATATAAAATTGTAATAATAACCACCTGTAAATGTAATGTCTTCCTCAGCTTTTTTTAGTATTTAAAAATGTAATGATGGTACCCTTCTACTCACGATGGAAAAGTGTTCAAAAGAACTTCAGTTTTAAAATAATTATGGAAGGAGTTATCTTAATAAGTAGTAATATTCACTATATTATATTTAACATTTTATAGAAGGGAACTAATAGACATTTCCAGTCTTCCAGGTTTAAACGTATTTTAAATACAGGTTTACCTGTCATTTCTGATCAGTGAAACCCGTTCAAATGGACAAAGGAGGGAAAGGAGTTTTCCAGGTTTCCGAAATTAGATGGCACTGTGTCTGATAGACGACAATATAGATTCGACATTATTTGAAATTCGTGTACAAGTTTAAGTATGCAAGGGTCAATACAAATAGAAGTTTGAGCAAAGTAGAGTTGAAAATGTCGTGTATAAATGGCATTGATTGCGAAAATTCGTAATTTTTCTATAGCATATAATCTTATCAGAAAATATAAAAATACTTCCTGTTTAGTTGGTCTTTCGGACTATATGGTTGTAGTCTAGTTTTGTTGCAATTCGACATGTTGCCTACTACTGCGGTAGATATCCTCAGGAGATTTTGCGTGCTCTCTGTCAACTACTCAACTCTCGGCTGCAGTTTGGTGTTGGACTTTGGAAACGGTCTCCCTATTTCCAACATTCAGCCAGTCTGCAGCCGACGGTTGAGGATTTACAGAGAGCGCGCAGAATATGCTCAAGGTATCTACCGCAGTTCAAGTTTAAAAAAAAAAAACTTGGCCACGGTCATTTAGCCCGAAAGATCAGCTAAAAAATAATTAAAACCCCGGGTGTGAAAGCCTAGAATTTTATATAAAAAATTATTTCGGGAAAATTGATTCTCATTTATCTGAGAAAAATAACTCGCTTAATTTTTTTTTTCAAAATGTATCCAATTTATAAAACCAAAGAGACGAAAGTATGTAGATAAACCTTGAAGTTAGTTACGATCATTAGAGCTCACACGGTATATTTCCATTTTATCTTTATTGTCATTTAAAGTAATTTTCATTATAAAATTGTTTCATAACATGTTGTTTTCTTCAGGTTGTGCTTCTGTGCTTTGTAACCATCGGCAATATATCTCCAGCTGCAACACAATTCTTTAATCCGTTTCAAGCAATCGGAGATGCTATTGGGGCATTTGCGTCACCATTTGGAAATTTCTTCAGTGGTCTCTTTAACCACAGCAATGCAAGCACCGTTTCTCCAATGTCTAGCACAACTGCTAGACCTTCTGGCCCACTGCCCTTTCCCACAGCATTGCCAACTCGCAAGTGAATAATTTTTGAGACAAATCAGTGACACGCATTCACGAACTGTGTAATGTCATTGTCTTTTCAAACAAATTACTCTTTTAAAAAGTAACTGAGCAAAATATATCAAATAACAAGAAATTTCAAAATATTTATCATAATACAAAAACATACTAAATACAGAATACGCAGAAATGACATCATCAAATTATAATTTTGAAAGACCTAAAGAAAGACATAAAATGTTATATGTTTCTGAAAATAATAATTACAGCAGAAGAAGCATGACAAGTTTTGGATTCACTTTGACGAACTCCCAATTATTGTAAATGGGAACAGTAATAAAAATCCAGACAAAAGAGTGAATGTTGGAAAAATAACTTCGACATTGTTCCTGTGTTTTAAAATACTGATTTTAAATTAAAGATAAGCAATGAGAGAAAAAAAATATTTTGTACAGCTAGTACAAAGAGATGATACATAACGTTTCGGAAGCAAGAAGAAAATTGTATATTGCGAGTATTGAAAAGTCATTAAATCAAACTAATGTTTTTTTTTTCAAATAGATGTTAGCACTGCGAATATAACGATCTTTCATCTTACATTGTTTGAAATTCTACTCACGTGGATACTCTAAGGATAATATTTTTTGTCCTACTTCGTCTGCTTTAGGACTGTAGTGAAAACAAAATGTTATGTGATCTTGGAAGTTGAAAATATAATCTTCTGTATTGCCAAGATAACAAATACAGTTCTTAATTGATCGTAATCATTTTTGCGAGTATGTATTTTGTACACTTGTCTTGGAGTTTCAGTTAATAAAGTTTATTATGTGAAAGTAAATGTTTTTCTTCCAATTTTTAAGTGTGATGTTACAATGTAATCCTATCCAGAAGTAAATCAATCCTATTAGGTGTTTTTTATTTAATTACTTTTTTACTTAAGGAAAGAAGTTTATTTTGTCACATGTAAACAATGAAACAAGTTCAGTCGAAGTTCAATCATAATATCTAAATTACATTTTGAATTTGTGTGTTACAACAGGCATTTTAATAATCAATTCTTTAGAAACTTATATTACGTCAGTTAGAGAAACTTATCTCATACAAAATAGAACATAGCAAGAAAACAGTTTAAGTTTTACCATCAGAGTAAGTAATGTTTTCTTTGTATTGACTTAGGCTTTCACGGCCGGAGTTGCTATGATGATCTTGAAGAAGATTTCCGGGCTGTGGGCCGTGGTCTTGAGGCTTGAAGTTCCCCGATGTTTCGCCAGAGACTGCGTTTGGCATCCTAACCCTTGAGGATGCCAGACGCTCTCTGGCGAAACATCTGGGAACTTCAAGCCTCAAGACCATAGCCAACAGTCCGGAAATCTTCAAAATCATCAATGTTTATTTTATCCAACGCCAACAATGATTTAATGGTTACCTACTTTCCTGTTTGCTCCTCAATAAATATTTTCTTTTATGTTGAGTTGTGATTCACTTTCTCCTATGGTCAGGACATTTCCATGGCTTTATATTCAGTTAGATGGTGGTATCCATCTCTGCTTCTTCGTATAGTGGACAAGTTGGGGTACTGAAAATGGCTATATTGTACATCTTGTTTCTGTAGATAGCCACGTTCAATAACCATTCTGAAGTTGATAGTTAAGATTTTCCACGGAAGAGATTTTTTTCAATGCACGTTTCACAAGTTGTTCCCATTTATATCAGCAGCTATTTTCATCTGGAAGATGTAATGTGGCTCTTAATTGTTTCTAAATCAACGTGACAATGTTTCATACTTATATTTTATAATATGCAGTTTAATAAAAAAAATCTTTGGAATCTTGTGTAACGTAATTTATATGATTCCATTTGATCGAATATAAAAGTTGATGTCAACGCGCCTCTAATCCGATTAAATTGAATACATATAATAAGCAAGCATTGTTCTAACAAGGATCCATCCAACCATAGTAATTCTGCCCGAGGGCAGGTCCTTCGCAGCAATCATAACATTTTCATGCTATGCTTGCAGCTTTACTAGGGAATTGTAGGTGTGGTAGCTTCCCGTTGCTTTCCACACCGGTGAAGGATGATGATGATATAAGGATGATGATGATGTTGGGCATATGATTTCGGGGACCGTTTGGGCCTTAACGTCTTCCTGACATTTGTCTTACAGGCGACGAAAACCCCGATAAAAACCTCACCCAGAAAACTGCCCCGACCGGGGATCGAACCCGGCGCTCGCTGCGTGACAAGGTAGCACGCTACCTCGAGACCGCAGCGGTGGACTTAACAAAGATATTAATGACAAATACATGCATCGAAATATTTTGCTTCCATTTGCACTCTACGAACAGGCAATTAGCAATCTTTATTAAAATTATATATATATGTGCGTGTGCGTGTGCGCGTGCGCGTGTGCGCGTGTGCGTGTGCGCGTGTGCGCGTGTGCGCGTGTGCGCGTGCGCGTGTGCGCGTGCGCGCGTGCGCGCGTGCGCGTGTGCGCGTGTGCGTGTGCGTGTGCGTGTGCGTGTGCGTGTGCGTTGTGTGCGTGTGCGTGTGCGTGTGCGTGTGCGTGTGCGTGTGCGTGTGCGTGTGCGTGTGCGTGTGCGTGTGCGTGTGCGCGTGCGCGTGCGCGTGCGCGTGCGCGTGCGCGTGCGCGTGCGCGTGTGCGTGCGCGTGTGCGTGCGCGTGTGCGTGTGCGTGTGCGTGTGCGTGTGCGTGTGCGTGTGCGTGTGCGTGTGCGTGTGCGTGTGCGTGTGCGTGTGCGTGTGCGTGTGCGTGTGCGTGTGCGTGTGCGTGTGCGTGTGCGTGTGCGTGTGCGTGTGCGTGTGCGTGTGCGTGTGCGTGTGCGTGTGCGTGTGTGTGTGTGTGTGTGTGTGTGTGTGTGTGTGTGTGTGTGTGTGGTTGTGTGTGTGTGTGTGTGCGTGTGCGTGTGCGTGTGCGTGTGCGTGTGCGTGTGCGTGTGCGTGTGCGTGTGCGTGTGCGTGTGCGTGTGCGTGTGTGTGTGTGTGTGTGTGTGTGTGTGTGTGTGTGTGTGTGTGTGTGTGTGTGTGTGTGTGTGTGTGTGTGTGTGTGTGGCAGAGTCCACCGCTGTTGTCTCGATGTAGCGTGCTGCCTTGTCATGCAGCGGGCAGGCTCCTGGGTGAGGTTTTTCCGAAATTTTTCCTCACCTATAAGACAAATGTCAGGAAGCTTAGGCCCAACGGTCCCCGAAAATAATCCGGCCATCATCATCACCCTTATGATTATCATCCCTCACCGGTGTGGAAAGCAACCGGAAGCTACCACAACTATCATTCCTTAGTAAAGCTGCAAAGCATAGCATGATAATGCAATGATTTCAGTGAAAGACCTGCCCTCTGGCAGAATTACTATAGAATACGAGGATGAATCAAATGTAAACCGGAATTATTGTTTACAATTTTATTGAATTAACAAAAAAAGATAAAACCACCACCTCATTTTCCTACATAGTCTCCTGCATTTCCAACACACTTTTGCCATCGAGTTGGCAACTTTTTGATGCCATCTTGAAGAATGAGGGATGACGTGTAGTCAGCCAGTTGCGCACGAACTCCTCTACCGCTGCATTGTCACCAAACCGCCTTCCTCCCAGGTGTTCTTTCAGTGGCCCAAACAAATTGTTGTCACAGGGTGGCAAATCTGGACTGTAAGGAGGATGTTCCAGAGGTGTCCAATGCATTTTCGTCAGTTTTTTTTTTGTTTCTGGCTGAGGAGCCGAGGACCCCACCTGGCAGACAATTTTCGGAATTTGAATTCATCACTGATGATGGCTTGAACACTTCCGAAGCTTATTCCAACGTTTGAAGCAATTTCAGAAATTGTTACGTGCCGATCTCCTCGATAAGGTCCCGTACAGCACGAATGTTGTCTGCAGTGATGCTTGTTCGTTGCCGTCTTTGGTGGGGCTCATTTTCCACTGAATCCCGGCCCGCTAAAATTTTTTTGTGCGCCAATCATACACCTGCGTCTTCGAAATGGTTGCTTCTCCGAAATGCGCATGGAGCCTTCTCAAAATTTCAGAAGGTTTAGTGCCTTCTTTCGCAAAAAAACTTAATAATAATGCGTTGCGCAACAGACGTGTGTACCTCTTGCTCGCTCATGGCGTACTGAAGCAAGCGAGCGCTCTTCGGAGTGCGACACATCAAGATCCCTACTCCAGACACCCGCACCAACTTCCCCTCCAAACCACAACCTTTGCAGTTCGCTACCAGAGCCTCCAGATACAAATTCCGGTTTATATTTGATCCACCCTCGTAGAATATATGGCACTACAGCCGATTTTGAACTTTAGCCACTGACAAGATATTTCTTCATCCATCCCTGTCCAACGCCTTCTTTCTCCATCCTCTTATATCAAGTTTCTTAAGATTTCTTATTCTATCTAATTTTCTATCTAATTATATCAAATTTGATCTGCCTATTCTTCTATTTCCATCAGGTTTCAATAGTGTGACCTGATAATAGGATTTTCTTCTTCCATTCTGATAATATGACCAGCCCAAAGTAATCTGTATAAACTTATCAATATCAGGACCTGCGAATAACGAATATAATTCAAAATTATATCTTATTCACCACCTTCACTGGTCAAAATATCCTCCTAGGGAATTCATCCTGAGTTATTCATTATTTTTGAGAGTGTGTAACATGCATTACCATATATGGTATATTTCTAGATAAGGACGGCACTCAAGGTTAGAAGAGAATACTAAAAATCATAACTAAATCCTCACAGCGTATAGGTCTGCCTTCCTTTTCCTTCCCCATCTCAGCATTAAAATCTCCTAAACAAATTTTAACATCAAATTTACGGCAGATGGCATATCGTCATAGAACATATTTTTAACCTGTTCGTCTTATCTCCAGTAGATTCATGGGTTTTTATTAATAAATATGTATGTAAACTCGCTCTAATTCCAAAAAAAACACACGTTGTTTTATTGTTTGGTTTAAAATTAATTACACTTCTCCTACTTTTACTTACGAGTATCACAGTAAATCCTATTCCATATCCGTGTTTGGTTTTATGACAGCTATAATATATGTAACTCCAATTTTTATCCCCAGAGTCAGGGTGAACCGGCTATATCAATAATCCTTCTACCCGGCCAGTGCAAGTGGAAACAATATATAAATATGCATACAGTATATAATTGTATTTTGTTTTTATTTAAGTGCACTCTTAAATTCGATTATGCATCTAATATATGTTAAGAACTGCAAAAATGTAACATGAAATACGTAGGCCTATACTTTATTTCGGTATAGGATCTAAGTCTAATCACATGACTCCTTATAGTGTATTCTGCTAACAAGTGACAACAACCAGTTTATTCCGCCCTGGCTCATTGGAACTATTGTTCCACCTAATAACACTGGTCAACATGATTTTTATCTCATGAGTACCAATAGTTGTACTTCATGCAGCTTTTTATCGTGTTTCCAAATATGTATTCGGAATTTCTCCATCACTCACAGTTTTTTTTATTTCAATTTCAATTAATGCATTAAATGATTACTTTAAATAAACTTTTTTTGGTCCATTTTTCCATTGTAAAATAAAACTGGGAACACCTTCATCTGGAGATTTCAGCTATGGAAAATAGATATCAAGGCAAATGGAATCCTAATATGCTGGCCGATTATTGTTGGACCATCAAGAGGATGCTCCACAGGCGAAATATAGCAGAAAATCGTCATTTCTTACTTTCTAGGTGAGTCCGAATGTTCGAATATTGTGTAGTTACGAATGTAGAAAATATTAAAGTGTTTGAAATTATAAATGCCTGTCTCTCGGAAACCTTGCGTGATGGAGAAACCCCGATATCATATTCGAATTCAGCAGAAAAAATACTATCAGAATCACACATTTTTTCTTTCTGATACAAAAAGAACTTGGAGTGTTTTAAGTCGTGTTTCTAGAGAAATACATATTATTATAGTTGCTATGACACTAAATTTCGGCTTGATACACAGCTATCACAATTTAGCCTTAACCAAATATTCAATTAAAATGTTAATTTGTACAAAGCTCCAATATTTTTGTTTATGAGCTTTTCTTCCCCACAGTACGTTCGTGATTTTAAAAGGCAGAGAGGCACAGTCGGTCATGGAATCATAATCTTTTCTATAAGTTATGTTCAGAAGTTCAAATCTAATATTCTCGGTTGAACAACTTGCATAATTATATAATAATTATATCAGTCGCGTCCTAGGACCAATGTCATAACAAAACTTTAAAAATGTTAGAAGTTGTGATATAACAAGACAAGAATAACTCCACATTCTGCCATAATTAATAACACAATTTATAAAATCGCATCGTATTTATGTATCCCAACTATGTTGCAAAGAAGGATTGAATGACATGATATATTGTTGCATACTAGTATAACCATTAACAACATAAATCTAGTAATTGGGATTACCTTATTGATTCTGCATATATTTAAGAATGGATTACATCAAACATCCCTTTCCATGCGACGTAACTTATACCTCTAAAAATTATGCGATTTTAAGAATTGTGGATTTAGTTATAATTTATCTTTTGAAAATTTTCACGACATGTCTTAAAATATAAATAACTATTGTAAAACTATTTTCTAAAAAAAATGTTCAGACCAGCAAAACTTAAATAATATTCCCATAATAATATTCAATAGAGGTAATGAAAGACAAAATAGAATAATAGGATAATTTAACGTAAAGCTGACTTACTTTATGGATGTCATATTTCTAGAATTAAGCCTACCTGAAAATAAATATACAAATATTTTTAAACATACAAAATTATTTTACTGTTATATGCTGATCTTAAAAACCCACGGTAGGGTTAATATTGTTCAGTGTGTCAGGGGTCGGGTATGCATGTTCAGGCAAAAGTATTATATGCTTTCAAAACATATCGAATATTAAGAGCAAAAGTATGAACTGGAGTTGACGGCTTGAATCTCGACCTTTCTAGATTAATGTACACGATTTCTTCCCTGACGTTCAACTAGCTCCCAATTGGTTTGTTTACGTTCGTTCCTTCCACAACCGTGGGTTGTTAAGCTCAGCACACACAGTAAGCTACATAGTTTTTTAGTTAACTATTTCAATCCAATACACTAATTTGCGGAGAATGAGATATACTGATTATACCAGGACGAATGACATTAAAAATAAAACATGACATATTTAGAAGCAGATAAATTGATTCAAGGCAATTTCCTTTAAGCAATTTATAAAAATATAAATTGTTGTTTACAGGGGTGATTTTTTATTTAAATTACATGGTATAAGTAATTTTGAAAAACACCTCTCTTTCAACAGGGCTCAGACTTTTTAAACATCTAACTTAATGGTAGAAGAGGACAATTAACAAAATAACAATATACAATATTTTGTTTTCTGTTACTACTGCAGTGTTCTTAGAAAAACTGTAAATGGGGTAAAATGGGGTAATTCCGATAATGGAGGTAAATCCGACTGCGATTTTATCCGAAAACCACTATTATAATAGCTTTATGTACATTGCTGGCATCCTCTGCGAAGTGTTTCAAGCATTGTGTTTAATGTAAATGCTAGTAGAGCAGCATATCTGCAGTGTGGTGGACATTTTGTGTTTCGTGTACTTTTCTTGTAAGGAAGCTAAGCTGATTTATGCCAGGTAAGTTAGGTATCTATCAATTAAATGCATTCATTTTTTCAGATTGTGATTACACAGTGAATATTAATATGAAATATTTACTTACAGTTTCAACACCAATACGAAATTGAGCCACATTATTTACAACATGGTAAATTGGGGTAACTCCAATCAATACTAATCGGAATTACAAGTGGTGCAAGTGATCCAGCATTGTTAGAATATTTTTATGTTTATTAATAACGTTTAAACAATGCAATTAAATGTCTGATAAAAGATATGTGTTGTGATGTAGGCCGGGACAGCAAATTGTGGTACAGATCAACTCTATGTTCAGAAGGTTCATGCAGAATGTAGAGGATTTGACACTGCAAAGAATTAAATTAAATTTTTGTTCGCAGAGATAGTAACTTTTGTATTGTTGTGTATTTCAGCATTTTCTTTAGTTTTCAATAAGGTGATCGCAATTACCCAAACATCTGGGAACTTCGTTCAAACCCAAGTACTAGAATACATTTTTTTTTAGATTATTTGATAGTATATTTATATTTGTATGTGTATCTATATAAGTAATAGAACAGTAACAATTAACTCTTTTAATTTATTTTAGCGTATAATATTACAGTTATTCGAATAATTGATAAATCGATCGATATCCCCCACTTCACCCTAAGTCAGTTTAAAAGCCATATTAATGTCATTATTTAATTTGTAAGTATTCATACTGGGTACGTGGAGGATACCGAAAAAATCAAGATACCTTCCGTAATCTGTTATTCTTCTTCTTCTTCTTCGGCTTTCCCCCATTTATAGGTTTGCTGTCTTCAGTTTCCATTTATCTCTATCATTCCAATCTCCCTCTTCCAAATTCCTATCATCCATTATAGTTCTGACGTAGGTTTTCCATTTCCATCTTGGTCTGCCACATTTATTTCTTCCAGGGGGTGACCATTGGTATATATTTTATGGCCATCTTCCATTTTCCATTCTTTGTACATGACCATACCATTTAAGCGTTTGATTTTCAATCCTCTTAACAACCGATGTGGTGACATTCATTTCTCTCCGGAGGAATTCATTTCTTATTTTATCCTGTCTTGTTTTTTTGGAGATTTCTTCTAAAATAATCAAATTCAACTGTTCTAATTTAATTTTTTTGTACTTCCGTCAAAAACCAAGTTTCACTTCCATATGATAAAATATTCTGTATTATGCTCTTATAAATTTTCATTTTAGTTTCCTTTGTGATATTTGTGTTCCAAATTATTCCATGTAATGTTTTAGTTGCATTTTTTGCCATTGCAATTTTAGTCTGTACATCTCTCTCACAGATACCTAAACTTGTAATTATTGACCCAAGATATTTAAAAAATTCACATTTTTTTATTTTCCCTGTTTCGAGTATGAGGTCATCCACATCCTTTCCCAAACACATATATTCTGTTTTCTGTAAATTTATATTCAGTCCCCATTTTTTATATTCTTCCATTAGTTTATTTATCATATATTTCATATCATCTTCATCCCCTGCAAAAATTATTTGATCATCTGCAAACAACAATGAATGCAGTACTTTTCCTCCTGTAGGAATACCCATTTCAGAATATTTTTATACCATAAGTTAAGAGCCTGGTCTAAATAAATGTTAAAAAGAATTCGTGACAAACTGCATCCCTGCTTAAGGCCTTTATTCACTGTGATTTCCTCTGTTAAATTATTCTGTATTTTAACTTTTAGCTTTTGTATTACTATAGATCCTTCTATCAATATTAATCCATTTATCACTTATATTCATATTTCTCATAGCCATCCATAACAATTGTCGAGGTACACTATCATATGCCATCTCTAAATCAATAAAGGTCATATGTAGTTCTTTATTTTTTGCTAGGATTTTCTCTTGTAATTGTCTAATACAGAAAATATTATCAATACATGATCTTCCACTCCGGAATCCACATTGTTCTTCTCTTAAGTTATCTTTTATCTCCTTAAGTTTAAAATTTATAATTTTACTAAAAATCCTAGCTGTTGAAGGTAGAACGCTTATACCTCTATAATTGGAACACAGTTTTTTATCACCTTTTTTAAAAATAGGAGTAATGTATGATAAATTCCAGTCTTCTGGGATATCGTCTCCAATTTCAATTTTATTAAAAAGTTTTGTTAAAAATATTACTAAAATATCTCCTCCATGTTTTAGGAGTTCCATCTGAATATTTCCTGGTCCTGGTGCTCTCCCATTTTTTGCCTCTTTCAAAGCTCTTTTTACTTCATCTTCTGTTATCTCTGGAGTGTCAAATTTATATTCTACATCCGTATCTTGAAGTTGAAACTCATTTCTATTTTCTTGAAGTAAACCTTTATAATGTTGCATCCATTCTGATGGTCTTATCAACTGAATATTTATCTTCTTTCTTTCTGATTTCCTGATATTTTGTAATGTTTTCCAAGCTTCTTTGGATCTAGCATATCCAATCGAATGATCTATATTCGAGCATATATTATCCCAGTACTCATTTTTTGTTCTTCTCACTTCCACCTTTGTTTTATGTTTTAAAGTGATATATTCATTTCGAGATGTTGTTGAGTGATCTGATAACCATTTCATCCGTGCTTTCTTTGTTTATTCTACTAATTTTTTAATATCGTGATTAAACCATTCATTATTTCTTTTTAATTCTAGATTTTCTGTCCCAAGTGCTTCTAAAGCTGCTGAATGTATACTTTCCTTTAGTTGATCATACATTTCCACTGCAGATTTATTTAAATTTAAATTAAGTTTTAGTTTTAATCTTGATTGAAAGAAGACATTTTATACTCTCATCATAGAGTAAACTTACTTTATATCTTTGTTCATTCAAAGGGGTTGTATTTATTCTGTCTTCTGTTACTTCAATATTTTGTTTTTTTTCCTACTTGTTAATATGAATTTTCCCAAAAGCATATAATGATCACTTCCGCAATCTGGTTTTCTACACACTCTAACATCTTTCACTTCATATCACGTTTTTGTTTCACAATTATATAATCAATTATTGATTTGAGACTTTTTGTTGTCTGTTCCCATGTGCATTTATGTATTTCCCAATGTTGGAAGAAACTATTCATTATCATATAGCCATGTTGTTTACATAAACTTATCAATCTATCTCCATTGTCATTTTCCACTTTTTCCCCAAAAGGTCCAATCACTTCATCTTTCATTCTACTTCCTACTAATTAAAATATATATGTAGTCAATATGCCCATTTCACCAATTAATGTTTTAAAATGGTCAACAAGTTTCTACAGCCAAGCTGTCATTCTCAAGACCAGATATTGACTGATATAGTCAATATCTGGTCTTGAGAATGACAGCTTGGCTGTAGAAACTTGTTGACCATTTTAAAACATTAACCATTCATTTCAACCAATTAATGTTTTAAAATGGTCAACAAGTTTCTACAGCCAAGCTGTCATTCTCAAGACCAGATATTGACTGATATAGTCAATATCTGGTCTTGAGAATGACAGCTTGGCTGTAGAAACTTGTTGACCATTTTAAAACATTAATTGGTGAAATGGGCATATTGACTACATATATATTTTAATATTATATCACCAAGAAGATCACTTGTGTATTAAAATTTCATTAAAAGTTTGTGAAGAGAGATTCTCCACAATATTGACCCTATCGGAGCATACCCCGGATCCCCTCCCGTGATTAAGAAGTTTTTTTCAATTTAATCTGTTGGGAAGAACGTTTTTTCTGAACCTTAAAATTGATAGATCGAAACATATTTCTTTGAAATTCACACCAATCTAAAAATTCAAGTTCATTAAGATGTGCTGTTAATATTTTCCACAGTTTATAAGATTGAATTTCCAATCTGCTCCTCTTAGAATAAAGGTATTTAATTTCCGAATCTAGCCACTTTTGTTTCGTAAATTTGGTTATTCTCTCTCTATCTCTACAATTTTTTGACACATTTACCAGTCAATATCTGGTCTTGAGAATGACAGCTTGGCTATAGAAACTTGTTGACCATTTTAAAACATTAATTGGTGAAATGGGCATATTGACTACATATATATTTTAATATTATATCACCAAGAAGATCACTTGTGTATTAAATACTTCCTACTCGACTATTAAAATCTCGTGTTATTAGTACTTCTTGATGTTTTTTTTATTTTGTCCAAAATTTCTGACAGTTTGTCAAAAAATTCATTTTTCTTTATGGTTGTTGCATCCTCATTTATGGCATATACTCCTATTATTATAAGCTCTATCCCAAAAAGTTTGAGATTTAACTTAATAATTCTTTCATCAATTTCTTCCCAAGACACTATATTTTACCAACTTATTTTTTATCAAAATGGATATACCTCTTTTTGCTCTACTAGTTTTTGGCACTCCACTCCAGATATGTGTATAATTTCCTAATTTTTCCTGTCCTCTCCCTTTCTTTTTTGTTTCTGAGAGCACCATAATATCTGCATTCATTGCTGTAATCTCATCTATTACTTCTTGTTCTTTAGTGTTCAAGCCTTGAACATTCCATGTGCCAGTAGCAAAAGGTCCCGTTTTCGTAGCTTAAGTCTGTCATATTTAAATCCATCCGGCTGACATATTTTACTGAAGTACGTAACGATATACTTTTTTCCAGGGCCAGGTTGCCAGCCTGACGCCTAACCCCCAGACACGAAGGACCTGGGTTTTTTTAAGGGTTTGCTCCCTTAGCCGACAGGTCTCAGTTTTAAGGCGCTGAGAACTCGCCTTTCGTCCCATCCTGTTAGCTACAGTCTATTACGACTGCAGTCAGGGAGCACGACGAGAACGTAGGATTAGGACTTGCTGGCAGAGCTGCTAAAAAAGTCGCAGTGCCATTACTCGAGATTTATTAAGGTATACATACTCGGCATCTGTACCCTTCTCGAGGTCGTACCAACCATTTGCTCCCCAATCTGTTATTACAATGCCAATTATTAATATTGTATTCAAATTCGGCATCAATGATCCCGAACGATCACTCCATAGTCACCATAAAATTAATTCAGATCAATGTAACAATGAAATTTCATAGGCCAAAATACAAATTGTGGAGTTTGTTGGGAAAATGTGATTACAAAACAAGGAGTAAATAAATTCAATTACCTGGGTTCTAGCCTAATTAAAAACACAATTACATAAACCGCATCGTGACTGCGGATCCCAAATACGTTGCGTGGAAGGGCTGAATTATGTAATCCATCCCTGTGTATAAACAATAACAACATAAACCTGATAGTTGGTGTTATCTTATTGGACCTGCAAGAGTGCATTACGTCATCATCTGTCTTCATATAACCTAACTCAGGCCCCTCAACATGATACGTTTATAAGAACTGTGGCTTAGTTATTAATTTACCTTTTCAATATGGAAACATCTCTCAGAGTATAAATAAACATTCTAAAACTACGGGCATAATTAATGTTTTCAAAGTAGCAAATGTTCAAATATATTCAATTTATGTTTGTATAATATTCTTGCTATACCATATGAGGAGGACTGCAGGGTATAGAATATTCGAACACTTACAAAATGAAGAGATTATAAAAGAACTCGAAGTTGAACCTGTGATGGAACACATTTGCAGTATTAATAAAACTGGAAAAATCATGTTAGCGGAAAGAGCAACATGAGATTTCCAAACGCTATATTGACATATTTATCAAGAGGGAAAAGGTCCATCTGCAGATAACAAAACGGATGCGCTGGCGGCCGAAATTTTCATTTCTCGAAGCCTTGATTCAGAATAATCGCTTTCTCGAAGGCTCCAGAGATCCAATCCGGCGGGCATCTCAGATGTTGTGACATCTTGCGTATTAAATCTGCCGAGTAATCAGTCAGTTGTGATTTGGAAGCAAGAGTGAACTGATTATACCAAGTTGAATATATCAGCGCAAGGAGGAAAGAGAGATTAAAGTGAAACTGTGAAATATTAATGATCTGCAGAATATAAAGTATAAGTGATTGTAAAGTGAATTATTGTGTATTAAGTAAATAAATATTGGAAATGTTAGTGCAAACAGTGCTGTTTTGATTGAAATATTTACTATCATGACATGAATACAACAAGTGACAGTATTTGTCGGCTTCTAGGAGTATTTGAAAGGGTTGATTTATAGGATCTTGAATATGAAGCTTGTAACTTGGCTCAAGAATGGTTACAATACATATATTATTGAACATTCGGTGTTTATAGACCTAAACATCATGTAGAATGTTCCGCAGATGAGTGAATACAAACCATAGAAGGATACCCGTATCACAGGGGACGACATTTTCTATTATAATATTTATATAAATCGATGGCTATAATCCACAGAAGAACTGCTTCAAACTGCTTCTGTCATTGACGGAATTGAAACCCACTTCAGATGTTGGGATGCGTGAAGGCGGAGTTAGGCTATTTTACCTCGATGTTAGGATGAATGATAAATGATAACGTTGCGCCAGGAGAAGCCATTAACCTAAATTTAGCCTAAATTCCAGACCAACCACAGGAATAATTCCCTTTAAGGAAAAAGTTTGTAGTCTTAGCAAAAATCAAACCCGGTTCTTCATGGACTGCAGTCACAAGTTCCCGACCACAATATCATGAGGTTGGTCGAAACGATATATTTAACCCTTCAGAGCGGATGGATTTAAATGGCTGGGAATACTCTGATGTGGGAGGAAGTTCACCGGTATTTAAACTCAGCCGTTCAGTGCCAGTATTCCAATAACGCATTTAAATTGATATATCTTCAGTAATTTAAATGTTTTGCAATTCCTTTATGGTGAACCCTTAATATAATATTTAATTAATTAAATTTGTTACGGTTCTCACATAACATCTCTGCATTTTGCAGACTTATTTATGGTTGTTGTGCCACAGTTGTAATAGGTCCTTTTTGTAAATTTCTCACATAAGTGACACAGTGTATTGCACTAGGGATTCTTTGAAGAATTCAGAGAACCGGCTTTACCTAACAACAAAACGAAATATTTACACAAAGAGAAGGGTCTTAAAAAAATGAACTTCAAAAATTGGTGTGATAAATCTTCAAAATGTAAACCAGCTGTTTGTCACTCGGGCAACAATAAGTGTATTTTTTTCCCCTTGTGTTTACTTTGTTCATGTTTATTACAAACACATTGCTTCTATGCGCTGACCTTCTTTCTTGTATGGGGGGCAGCCTTCTCCAAATGTATCTTTCTAACACTTTTGAAACATTATTTTAGGTCGTGTGCCTTCAAAAAATGGTCTTTCTACACATCAGACCTGTTGTACTAAAAGACCTTCATCAACCCTAAATTTCAATGCCTTTCTTCTGGTTTCCAAACTGAAACCAGTTGATGAAATATGACTATAATAGTTTCACCGGAGGTGTGGACTTAAAAGATTAACATGCTACAAGCCGGAAGATCGAGGGTTTGAGTCCCGGTGGTTCAGGATTTTTGAACTGAATCAAACCTTCAGGCGGCACTGTGAACCCGGGGTTGACTCAGCCTCTAACTGAAATGAGTACCAGATGCTTGTTATGGGCCGTCAGACAGAAATAAGTACTCGGCTTACATCAAGTACCGATACTTTAGAAAAGTGGGAGCCTTAACCTCTTAATATCCCAAGAACCTTCTAATGCCTGTAGTGGACCACTTTCCTTTTAGATACTGACTGAATTGTAGACTAACTACCTTTCCATAATGTAAGGATATGTCATTTGAATATATATATATATATATATCTGAAATTTACTGTTGTGGTCCTGTACTGTAGCGTAAATCGGAAATAACTTTGTTGGGCCTTTATTTATACTGAATTTTGCGACATTATTATTAAAAATGAAGAGATTTGAAAATAGATTCAATTTGATAGACAAGCTAATCTACAAAAAAAGGCGAATTTAGTTTTATAAGAAATCCTTTATCGAGTTATAAACTTAAGAAAAATGTCAGAGGCCGCAAGAATAAATGCAAATATAAAATTATTTTAAATTGTTACTCAGGGCCGTAATCAGTTAATATATGCACTAATAGAAACTTTAAAGTCTCTACATAAAATTTGTATACACAGTAAATAGTTAATGTAAACACAAAGGTCATAATTACAGTTTAAAGCAGTGCGTGTAACTAGCGTACATGTCACGTCGTTCCGCATTGGGTGAAGATTTCAACTTGCGTACACGTCACGTCGCTCCACGCTGACGGGCTAAACATACAGTTTTATATTATTGAATAAGTAGCACGGAAACAATTTTCCGGACATGGGTTCTAAATGTTAAGTATTGAGTCCGTCTATTAAGTCTTTGGAATCTTTGGAACGTTTTCCTATCACATTATATAACAGTACTCAGTTTATCTAAACGTAACTTATTTAAATCAATATACGTAACTTAAAATTCCTTAAAGCTTTTTTAAACATATTAATAGCACATTAACAGATAATTTTATTGATATATTAATTTTTCTTATTGAAAGATTTGTATCTAAATATAAAAATGTTTGTTTGTTTGATTGTTTGTTTGTAATTTATGCGCGCCATACCATTCATCCGATTGTGATCATGGGGCTTTTTGCAAAATGTTCAGGAGATTCCCGGGATGAACATAGGGTATAAGAGAGTTGTGATACTCAACACCTACACCCTTAAAAATGGCCCTTTGTGGTGGAAAACGTGAAAAAGGAGTTATTTTGACGCTTAAATGCTTACACTGCCTAAACCATAACAAATACACAAAATTAATGTACACAGAATTTTAATATCTCAAAAAGCTCTACAAAAAAGTCAGCGACGGCATATGTTTATCTCTTACGGGTAACTCACAATAACCATTTGTGTCTTTCATTGACGCCAAGAAGATCGAGACAAGTACCGGTATGTAGATTCCTGTGCAAGCATAGCAGGACATGGCGAATATTCTTTTTACGGATAACTCACAATAACGAATTTTGTCTTTTAGCTCATTTATGCCAAGAATATCGAGATAAGTAGATTCCCCGGCAACACCGGGTAATCAGCAAGGGGTATCTAAAATATATAAATGTATAATTATATTTCTTTCTACTTATTGAACTAAACATAAAAGCACATTAATTTTAATTTATTAGGCGTAGCAGCGCACGCCGGGTATTAGTTAGTACATGATATAATTGTAAGAAGGTAATGCTTTAATCATAAAATTAGGTTAATAACCCATGGTCAATGGCAACATTGATAAGAAAAACATCGACTGTGTTGTGTCATACTTCCGCTAACGATGTATTAATCATATCAAAAGTATGAAATTAAAATAACTCGCAACGATATTGATAAGATAAAGATACAATTAAGCAATTAATTTATTATTATCGAATTATAATATTAAAGTTATAAATTTATCTAATTCTTCTTAAATATATGCATTAACAACATTTTTAAAAAATGGGCTTCAAAAGGCAAACGATCCAACAAAGACGGAGAAGTTTTATAGTACCCTACTGGAATTCGGAATGCCTAAAATGTTAGACGTACTTTTGAAATTCACAATGGATTAAGGCAAGTCGATGCACTATATGCTATACTATTCAATTCTGTACTAGAGCATGCTATCAAACTTTTAGAGGATAAAGAAGGCGTAAAACTTAATGTTTATTAATACTGTATTAGTATATACTTATAGTATATCTATAGCGAGAAAATACCAAAGACCAAAACACACATTCTCTAAAATAACACTAAAAACTGGGGCTGAAAGTAAATATCAGTAAAACCAAATATATGGTCACGCGTAGAAATGTATAATGAAATGACAAAATGAGAGAAATTTTCAAGAAGTGACTGAATTTAAATATATAACAACAAGAATTATAAATAGGAACGAAGTGCAGGAAAACGAACTGAAGAGGAGCTGAACCATGGAAACTCATCCTTAGAACTGGTTCATTAAGAAAGAGATTCAGTCCATTTTAAAAAAGTGTTGGCAAATAAAGGAAAACTGCCTGGAGTTCTTACTATTATAAAAACAATGTAACAGTTGTAAAATTATAGGCTTTCACGACGGAGTATTGATTCTTGTTTATTTGGCTAAATGGCCGATCTGCAACCAACAGTTGAGGAGATCACAAAGAGCACGCAGAATCTCCTAATAATGTCTACCGCAGTAGTAGAAGAAATGTCGAATTTCAACAAAACTGTACCATGACCATTTAGCTTGGAAGACCAACTAAACAATGTAACAATATTGTTAGAATCAAACACAGAATGCCCATTAGGATTTCTCTAAATATGTTTCATGAATTTAATATCAGTAGTTGAATTATACCGAATGTTTAAATCTCTTGGACTGTTGGTCTTTCTTTATAAAACAATTGAATTGCTTTATTATGTAATATCTATAACCACTCAGAGAAATTGGAAATTGTCCAGTCTGTATCCAGGACAGATCTAGGTGGAGAAGAATTGTTGAGGAGGCCAAAACTTCAATAAGGTTGTAGTCGCCTACTAAAGAAGAAGAAGAAGAAGAAGAACCACTCAGAGTTTCTATATAATCCTTTATTTGTTCGGATAAAAACATTAGAATCTTCTTCTTCTTCCTTTCAAGTATTAGGCCAAGGCCTGTTATGATCCTATAGAAAATTTTCCCTCCAGCGTTTCATAGGACGGCCCAGTGATCTTCGTCCTCTTGGTATATAATTATAAACAGCTTTGGGGATCCGATTTGAACTCATTCTTTCAAGATGGTGTTTCCAATTTAGTTGGTACTGTTTAATATATTCCAAAATTGGCGTAGTCTTCAATTCTTTTAAGATATCGGTGTTCCTTTTCCGATCCCATCTGGTGTAACCCGCTGTTCTGCACATGAATCTCATTTCACAAGCCGTTATTCTGCTTTCATGTTGTTTTTTTAGTGTCCATGCTTCACTACCATAGGTCAACACTGGTCTAGCCAAAGTGTTATATAAACTTAATCTGGTGTTTTTTGTACAAGGGATGGTTTCATAACTTGATTAATAATTCCTAAACTTTTATTATAACTAGTAACTTTTTCAGGGATATCCTTTTCATCCCAGATAGAGAGATAATATCCAAGATATTTAAATTGATTAGATCTCTCTAAAATTTTATTCTGGAGACAGATTTTTACTTTGTATAGGGTCCTTCCCATGAAATGCCATGATTTTAGTTTTGTTAATTGATATTTCCATATTAAATTTGGCACTTATTTTTTGTAAATTATAAATTGATCGTTGCAAATCATTTTCGGAAAGTGCGAGAAGAGCTAAATCGTCTGCAAAAAGAATAGCATCGAGTTTGAGGTTCGTATTGATGGGTATATATCCTCGTTGTGTTTTCCTCCATTCATTTATTAATTTATTCATGTATATAATGAAAAGCACCGGTGAAAGTCCTCCCTGTCTTACTCCAGTGTTGATCTTTTCCCAAGAAGATTAGAATATTGTATAGTATTAGGGCATATAACTACTAGAGATGGAACAATTACTTCGTAAAATCCAATCAGCGAATGGTTGATGCGAACATTGTAAACCCTTAGACAAAAAAAATGAGTCATCTCTTGAACGCATATTTCTTCTAAGTTCTACTCGACACAGCGCTGGGTTCACACTAGTAAACTAGTCATAATTGTGCAGGCCCTGAGCTACTGCGTTATGTGGCATGAACTGAGTGAAGATACTCCTTATGTGTCCTGTTAGGTCAGCGGTAAAGCATGCAGTCACTGTTTCTGTTAATGAAGGTTGCAGGTTCGCGTCCTCAATTATGTAGTTTTTTCGTGATATTTGTATTAAAATGTTTCGTGAATTAAATACATTTTATTTTGACAATTGAACTAAAGCAATGTTAATGTCGTTATTCAGGACGTCTGGGATGCTCTAGCCGAAAGTCCACGTGACTGTAGAAATTTGATTGCATCAATGCCCCGCAGATTGAGAGCGGTCATAGATGCTGAGGGTTCATACACCCGATATTAATTTTGTTAAAGTTTTCATTTTAGAAGATATTATTTTCTTTCTTCATTTAATTATTAGAAGGTTTTGATTTATGTGTTCTGTGTGTGCATTAAAGCCATAAAACTCAAATATAAAATTAAATATGAAACTATATTACAGGCGAAATGTTATCCTAACATTCAGTAAAAAAAAAAAGTAGAACGGGAATCGAACCCGTGAGGTTACGAACGTAGATGTGTGTTAAACCTCTCGACCACGGAAACACAACAAAGGCAAGCTCTCTATTTTATGTTACTTGAGTGTGCACTGCGTTAACTAGCAAACAACACAGTACAATTACTGAAAACATGTTAATGTGAATAAGGCTTCTGCGAGTGCTCACGTAGTTCCCGATCGGTTGATAGAATCAAGAGATGACTCTTTTTTTTTTCTAAGGGTGCACATGACGTCGGAGGAAGGGGTGTTAGAATAGTTTGCTGTACCATCCGGTTACAGCAACAGTTTAGAACAAGGCAACCCAAACTTAAGCCCGCGGGCCAGATACGGCCCTCCATCACTTTCTATCCGGTTCCTGTAGACCTGTAGAATTTTAATAAATTAAAATTGCTAATAGTAGGTCTATAATATTAGCCCATCAGTAATGGCTTGTGGAATGTGTTACAATAACATAACAAGAAACGTAGCAAATCAGCACACGCTTATATTAGTAGTAGTAGTAATAATAATAATAATATAATAATAATAATAATAATAATAATAATAATAATAATAAAATCGTGTGGTCATGTAAAAAGAATGACAGAAGACAGATTCCCAAGAAGACTACAAGAATGGGTGTCACTTGGTAAAAAAAGGACTGCCAAAAAAACATGGATTGATGGTATTTTGAGAAGCATGAAAGAAAAAGGATTGGACTATGGAGATTGAAATGACAAAGATGTGGAGGAGAATGGCAGTAGAAAAATTGGGCTCAGGAAGATGTGAAACATTGTGAAACCTACTAAATAAATAAATAATAATCCACAACAGCAATAATAGGACCTTTGACCCGCGGCACATTCATGTTTCTTCCAGTTGGCCCGCGATACAAATAAGTTTGGGCGGCACTGATTTATAATAACAACTTTACATTATTTATATTTCACTCCAAATGTTCCGAACAGTCAGTGCACAACTTTTCTATTCCACCGAGGTATACTTAAGTCGGAATCCTGCTCTTGTTTACATGTAACAGCTGTTTTCAGAGTGACCTCTACTGTATGGTTGATGTTTAGTCAACCTCGCGTCATTGGAAGGAGAGGCTTCATATCTAATTATAACATATTCCCTAGTCTCAAGATAGAGATACTGAAAGAAGACAACTTTTGCGTTCGTTGGTCGTCTCCAATTTCCTCTTCCGTCACAATAAGCCAAGACGACAACTCCATGAGGTACTCCTGATATTCGTCAGGTATATACTCAACCAGTTTCTTCAGATTATCAACCTTTCTCTTCTTAATAGGTACCTTTCCTACTGATTATGCAGTGTCTATTGGGAAAAAAAATATGGTACTTAGCTATAGCAACTTAGCCTGAAAGTGTAAATTTCTACTAGTATAACTGTCCTGCTGTAATTGTCCCTTTTCTATAGATGTACTCAAAGACTTTTTTTTCTCATATTCTGCTTTCAGAGTGATGTGTCAGACTTTCGTCTTCATTCTGATTCGTCATGTTTAACACAATCGTCATCCATAACTGTCACGTTGTAAATGGCAGTCACGACAAAAACATTAGTTTTACAACTGCTATAATTGAAAAATAATGAAATACTCAAATGTACAATATCTATGTAGTTCAAAACAATGGAACAAAAACGAGAGAGCAGCGCGCTAATCAACGAACCCCTAGCGCCTGTATGGCTATTTCGTAACAGTAGGGCTTCAGTTCGGACCGATGACCTTCCTTTACAAAACGCTAACAATCCGTTCACAATGTTGCAAAGAAGGAAATGTTAGACTGTTTTCTCTTCTTTATAAAACGATGTGATGAACATTCAATATGGGAAATTTAAGACTAACTCAACCTCGAAAAAAAAATGTGACTGGCCCTTTCTTTATGAAGCGATTCATTTATTACTAAACCTCTTCTCATTTAAATTGCTCTAAAAAAACTTTAAACCAAAAACACATGAAACGATCATTCTTTCAGTTATATTATATGGATGTAAAACATGGTATCTTGCTTTAAGAGAGCAGAAAAAAGGAAAAGAATTTAAGAATGAAATTATTACTGAAGAAGCTTGGGCCAAAGAGAGATTGACGGACAGATGAATGGAGAAAACTATTGAACAATGAGCTACATTATATTTATGGGAATCCACATAAATAGGAACATTAAGTCTCAGAGTGCGACGGCCAGGGCAAGTGGCACGAATGGGGAATGAAAGAATGGAGAAATATATATAATAGTTAGCTACATGATATTTATGGGAAACCATATTGATGAGAACAACAAACCTCTTACAGTTTGACGGTCAAGACATGTGGCACGAATCAGGAATGAAAGAAGGGCATAGAAATATCTTGTAAGAAAAGCAGAAGAAAAGATCCTAGTAGGTAGGCGGAAGAATTGGGTGGGATAATAATATTAACCATGATTTAAGGGAGTTAAATTATACAGGGATGAATGTTTAATCTTAGCGCAGGATAGAGATGTATGGAGAGATTATTTCCATGAGATCATTTTAACCTCCGTGTTCAATATTGCCAATGAGTTAATTATCAATTTCAAAAAGGAATCAGTGGAAAACTGATGAGAACTAGAAAAGGTGAGTTGATAATGAGTTGTTTTAAATTTAAAATTCTCAGGTCTTTAATGAAATATAAAAATAATTAAAACACTTAGTACTTGTATTTCATTTTATTTTATTTCACTCTGTAATCATTCTGATTTATTTTTAACAAATCAAAAAATGTTGGAATATAGAAAACACTATTCATAACAGCACATAACTTTAATGTTTTTATGTGAAATGTTGTATGTATGTGAGAAAGTCAGGATTCGTAGAAGAAAAGTTTAAGATTAACATTATCATTAAGAATTCAGTAACATTAGAATACAAGAATGTATCGCTACTTCGTTTTAAGAAAGTACTTGTAATTGAATTATTATAATTACAGCATTCATCGACATTCATCGTCACTTTCAGACGTCTTGCTGTAATCCGATTGCACAGAATACACTGTCATCGCCAGTACCAACAATGTGACCTTTGAACATGAACTAAATCATTATTTTAGCAACACAAATTTGAAAGTATATTGTGTAGTTTGTAATATTTATGAAATTCTAGGACTGTAATAGGTATTTATCACATCCAATAGCATATTACGATGCGAGGTTGGGAAGTGGTTTTTACAGAATCGAGGAAAATGTTTAAAAACCGAGCGATAGCGAGAGTTTTATATAATAATAATAATCTTACTCTTCACAAGTAAAAACAGCAATATAGTTTTAATATTTTATTTAATGATGCCTTTAAAAACTTGTGTCATAATCGTTGCAATTCAAATTTGGGCGTGAAAGGGTCGAACAGTAATTATCTCTTGTTTGAGGCTTGTGGTTCTTTCAAGCGCCATAAATCTGAGACAAGGGAACCAAGGCTTTACTTTCCTTTCCGGAGGAAAACAATGTTCAGAATGTTACGTCATAAGAAAAAAAATTAATCGACGCGAACTTCGGAACAAGATGTGAGCATGATAAACACTAGTTCACTGGGAAGACAAACTTTTTGATAATCAATAATAACATTATCGGTACTCAAGTATTTCACGAGTTTTGTTGACAATTATTTTTCTTTTATTTAATTGTTAAATTGTTTATTTGTCTCAAAAAAAAAGCTCGGCGAGTTGATCCTTTTTCGAAATGACTACATGAAAGGTAAAGTCAGAAAGTGGTAAAAGAATTGTGTATTTGATCATTTCTCATGCGGAATCGATGTAAGGACGTATGTAAACATGGAATGACCAAAAAAGTGAATTTCACAAAAAATCGTAGATGATCCCATTTCGAAATGACTGATTCAATTATAATTGTATCTACTATTTATGTATATCTAAACTATATAATATTGCTGTATCTTGAGGTAAAGAAAACAATTTTTTAATGAATTTTAAAAAAATTAATACATAGTGCCTTACGCAAATCGTACTGTTTAAATATTTTTTATAATTCGGACGATGAAGTATGTGACACTCTAAAACGGATAAAAAGTTATTAATACTTGTTTCGTTTGATAACCGTTCGATGTGAAAACTTTCCACTGCTGTTCCGTTATTTTAATATCAGTATTGTTCAATTTTTTATATGTTTCATCAAGTTCTCACTTGCAAATATAAATACCATATGTTTATAATAAATGATTTATCTCTAGAGTAATTAAATTAATCTGAATTATATATCAAATAATAATTGAAAGATTAAAGTAGAAATAATTGTTTCTGAACTTATGTAAGTGCAATTAATTTTATCATCATCATCAGCTTAAAAATGAGTTAAATATATTTAAACAATTGAGAATCAAAACTTAATTTTAGGCACGCTTACCATGATAAATCTCATGTTTATTCTTCTATGCCAGTCAAGCTTAATACGAGTCTAAAAAACGACCAAGTTCATATACCCAAATGCCAACAAAGTAAAGCCGGAAATATATACACTAAATTACATTTTATCTTCCATATTTTTAGATACAATATCTTATTTTACTTATCTTTTTATTTGGGACATAAAATTAATGAATCTGATATCCTTGAAAATTTTAACATTAATTAGAGATAGCCCCTATCAACTAACAATGAACTTTATAATAACATGCAATATAATTATTTTAATGGAAGGGGTTTAGACCTTAACACATTTTTTAAAGCTTATGTCAGTTTGAACGAATCACGGTGGACTATGATTGATACTCGTATATTGTCAAAATGAAATTGTCAGACTTCATGCTCAATTGATAGTAAATTGTCTAACCTAAATCGATCCATCCATCCATCGATCGTAGTTCTGCCCGAGGGCATGTCTTTCACTGCAATCATAGCATTTACATGCTATGCTTTACAGCTTTACTAGGGAATTATAGGTGTGTTAGCTTCGCGTTGCTTCCCACACCGGTGAAAGATGATGATAATGATAAGGATGATGATGATGGCCGGATGATTTTTGGGGACCGTTGGGCCCTACGCTTCCTGACATTTGTCTTACAGGTGAGAAAAAACCGAAAACACCTCACCCAGGAGCCTGTCCCGACCAGGAATCGATCGTGGGCCCGCTGCGTGACAAGGCAGCACGCTACTTTGATACCATAGCGGTGGACTCTTGAATCGACGTTTTTCTTAATTGTAAGCTACAGAACACAGCAGGCCGTTCTAGCTAAAATTGTTATACAATAAGTCCAATTAAACAATATTATATAAATTTGTATACTGTATTATTCTTATCAACAATTTTTATTCACTAAAATATAGTTTATTTTAATTTTATGCATTAAATAATATTTTAAAGCACATGCAAATTTTCATCTCTTTACACAACTCACAACCGTTACTATTATCGTGTGTTATTGCTCTTGATAAATTTAAATATATCATCATTAAGTTTTAAGAAAAATCATCTCACACATTCCATCATTGTAGGTAAAAGGTAAAGTAATCCCACTACAGGTCATAAGGGACCCTTGGGGTAGTAAGAGGTTAAGACTCTCACTTTTTCTACACAATCGGCACTTGACGTCAGCCGGGTTGTCAGCCCTGCGTGACAGCTGCCTTTCCCCCCAGAACAAGTGTCCGGTACTTATTTCCGTTAGAGGAGGGGTTGACCCCAGGGCCATGGTGCCACCAGAAGGTTTGGATCAGTTTAAAAATTCTGACGACACCGGGACTCGAATCCTCGACCTTTCGGTTTGTAGCGCATTGCCTTAACCACTATGCTATGGCGTGCATATGGCTTAATTCGCAGTCAGTTCATTACATGAAATCTCAACAATTCTTTAAACTATATTAAGAGCAACGATGTTAGAAACAAACCAAAATATTTTTATTAGAATTAACTCCTGTCGAACTTGGCGATTCATAACCACGCGGGCATGTGCTCTCCATACATTGCTGAGCTGATTTTTTTCTTCAATTATTCCCTTATAAATAACCTCCCTCAAATCATGGTTAATATTATACTCCCACCTCAGTCTTGGTCTATATATTGGGCACTTTCCCTCTAGCTTTCCTTACAAAGTTTCAATGCCTCTCTTTCATTCCCCGTTATTGCCACTTGTCCTTCTTATCACAATCTATGAGACGTAACTGTTCATATTATATCCGGTTTCCCATAAAGATGCTGGTCATTATGTTATAGCTTTATCCATTCACCTGTCTCTTTTCTAAGCTCTTCGTTCTCAAATACATGTAATACTTTTCTCTTCTCTTAAAGTAAAATACAATGTTTTGCATCCATATATATTATAAATGGAAAGATAATTTTATACAATTTTAGTTCAACTTTTTTACAGAAGTCGGGATGGCAATAGTCCCCTTAATGTACAATAAAGTGACTTATCAGAATTCAGCCTATATTCATTTCCATTTTACACGCTTTATATTAGCTTGACCTGTATCTATCTATCTATCTATCTATCTATCTATCTATCTATCTATGTAACGGAATATTTCAATGCTATTTTCACCCACTTAAAATCATTGGATCGACTTGAAACTTTGTATACTTGTAGATGACCCGTGACAATATAATAATTTCACTTTGTTTTTCTAAAATTCTGGCCAGAATAATCACAAAATAAAAAAAAAGTCTTTGTATCTACGTAACGGAATCTTTGAACACGATTTTCACCCATTTAGAAACATTGGATCGACTTGAAACTTTGTATACCTGTAAAGGACCCGTGACAATACAATAATTTCATATTTTGTTTCTAAAATCCTGGCCAGAATCATCATAAAATAAAAAAGTGATTTTGTATCTATGTAACGGAATTTTTTAACACGATTTTCACCCACTTAGAAACATTGGATCGACTTGAAACGTTGTATACTTGTAAAGGACCCGTGACAATACAATAATTTCATATTTTGTTTCTAAAATCCTGGCCAGGATCATCAGAAAATTTAAAAAATTAAAACTGGTATAATAGGTTGCGGACTTGTCGACTTTTTAGTCAATCGTTGTAAGAGCTCAGTTGGTAGAGCGGTGAACTCTTGTGGTATGTAATTTCAGTAATCCATAGGTCGCTGGTTCAAATCCGGCTGGGAGGATTTTTTAGAGGAGTGTTACTTTTAGCTACAATAGTATCGAATTTAAAGGTATTTACATGTTTATCTTATTCTGTAAAATATTAAAACTAAAAAATAAAAAATAAATAATAGTTTTAAAAAACTAAAACAACACGTTTTAATAGAAAACCGAACTAAAAAGCGAAAAATAATTTTTATTTCCAACACGCTTGGGATAAAATTAAAGTGGTCAACAAAAAAAATCATCTCCAACACATATAGAATAAAACTAGAGTTATCAACAAAAAGAAAATAATTTTACCATAAAAAGCGTGGGGTTCTATTTATGATTTTTACATTTTCTTGTTAGAGATTTTACTTTTACCAATATCTGTTTATTATCAAACATATTAATTGATATAGAGCACCCCACGCTTTTCATGGTAAAATAATTTTCTTTTTGTTGGTAACTCTAGTTTTATTCTATATGTGTTGGAGATGATTTTTTTTTTGTTGGCCACTTTGATTTTATCCCAAGCGTGTTGGAAATTAAAATTATTTTTCACTTTTTAGTTCGATTTTCTAATAAAGCGTGTTGTTTTAATTTTTTTAACTATTATTTATTGCACCTCATTCCTGCTTATCACATCTTCAAAATTTTCGTCATTTGTTGTTAACTGTCCTTTCCCATTTAATAATGTATTTATACATGTAACTATATTTAGTTTTATTGATATATATCTGGAGGCTAATGTATTAGTGTTCTTCAATATAATGTGCTTATTATTATTATTAATAATAATAATAATAATAATAATAATAATAATAATAATAATAATAATAATAATAATAATAATAATAATAGAATAAATTGCGCACAAGTTGTGCAGAAAATATATGTTACATAAGTTTTGTCATTAATTTGATTCCTCATAGTTTGTTATTTGCAGAATTATACCAGGGATATCCCTCGTTTTGTGCAGGTGATTACATGGTAACGGTCGCATGGTTTCTCGCACAGTTCACACACAGTTGTTCCCGGGATCGTGGAAACACTTGGTCTTACATATCTTGTGGGGTATCCATGCACTGCTATTGAGTTCACCAGGTGTCTGAGTTCTTGATTGGCGACCATGATTGAAAGTTCAACTTCCTACATTTCGGGATTGCCAATCTAAATAACTATATTGTAATATTACATTTATACCCACATTCGGGAAGTAAAACCACTGCCCTCCATGTATACTACGTAAAATGTATATACAAAAAATATCCAAAAGGTAGTGTTAAGATACATTATACGAAATAAATCACTGAATTTTAATTGAACTGAACTTTGTTTGAAACAATATTGTGTTCGTCGGTGATATTATGTAGTTGCACACAACATCCCCTTGCTTGCTGCACTCAACTGCAGAGCCGCAGTTGGTATTTTCTAATCGATGTTAGAGTTCGGCCGCTCAAGCACTTAAGCGGACCTGAATATGGGTTACTGAGAAATAACTAAGAAACTTGCCGGACTCACAGTTTTGAACACTACTTTTATTATAGTACTTACAAGTTCTTTACAACTGGCGAATATTAGCTGGAAGACGAACTTCCTGATGCACACGATGTAGATGGAAACGTGGTGTATTCAAAATCACTCACACGAAGTTGCGTTGAAGCACGTGGCGACTTGAAGTTATGCAAAACTTCCTTAATATATTGTTCTCTAAGAAGCACCAAATATATGCTTAAGGCCCCCGCGTGGACCTGATGGTTTTGATCATAAAAGATCCCATATGAAGAGGAGATAACGAGCCTCTACCCGGAGACTGCAAATAACACGACCACTCTGGTACACGTTATTCAAAGAATGCTAATACAACATGGCAACCGGAAGTTCGTCATACCGCTTTACAAAAACCTTATAAACCAAAATGTACCTATCGCCAACTTGACAGGTACAAATAGTCAACAAATATAAAACAATAAATACGTACTTGCGGTCATTTTATAAATAAGAATTTACTGCCCACGCTGTTAACGTTACTCAATCGTTTATAATGAACGCACATATTTCCAACAAACATATTATTTTACTACTAATTATTATTTTGAAAACACCATCGCGCAAAAAATAATGTACAACGCACGTTTGTGAAGCGTTTTACAGAATCTCGGAAATTAAAAATCTCGCTATCGCTCGGTTTTTATACATTTTCCTCGATTCTGTAAATACCATTTCCCAACCTTGCATCGTAATATACTATTCTCCCTCTCTGAGGATTCCAATCAACCAGATCCCTTTCAATAGTATCTCCTGATTTTATAGGCATGTGACTTATTTGCATCTTAATTTGAATTTGATCTGATAATAACCATATACGAGTATTTCATTTTTTACAATCTCTGGTCATCCCAAACTCACAATTCTTCTGAGGCATATATTTTAAATAGTTTGTAGTTGTTTGTTTATTTTCTCTCTCATATCCCATGCCCAATACTACAGAAGGGACTGACTTCCCATTTGTACTATAGAGACATAATTTTGTGTTTCTTGATATATTTGAGTTCCTTGATATTGTAAATAATTGTACAAAGATTTCAAATAACTGTCGTATTCGCATTCTCCCTCTTTAGAACTACCTATTTTTGTAACTACACTTAACAGACATAACCCCAATTCTGCAAATTTATTGTAATTTTTAAAGTTTTTTTCTGACGAATGAGATTTGATCCTAATTATTTTGTGTTTGATTACATTAATTTTAACTTTGCTTATTTGACTCTTCCTGTAAATTTATTATTTTTGCTTAAAATATCTATAAATACTCCACAGAGTATACTTTTTAATTCAGAGAATCTTTAAAATTAATTCGGTTGTGTATCGTCACCAGAGTTCCTGCTCTGGTCCATTTTTCTAGTTAAGGTTTTGAATTCTGACCATCGTAAATAGTGTTTCTTCTTCCTCGCCGAAAGTCACCAGTAGCTGCTAGCACCGGAGTCCGGCATGTTGTAATATCCACTTCTGTCTTCAGATGTCAGGGAAGGCAGTAGCATAGGAAGAGGCCGAACGTATTAATTTTACCTCACAAATATTTACAGAAAATTTATAAAAATCTTTGTCTTCCCCAATAACTCACTCTATACACATATGTAATTTTCTGTTATAAAAATCTCTTCTTCACAGTTTATTTTATAATTAATTTCTTCTCACCGTCTGATGTCCACAAATGCCACACCTCTTCGAATTATCATTCATTGATTCATCGATCCATTCCGAGATGGGATTGGAACTCTAAAATGGACAAAGTCGTCTGAAGCCGAGAAGCGGCGCAGTTTTAGTTGGTCCTGTAGACCAGGGAAGAAGCCACCCTGGCTTGGACGCTAGCATGAGTGTAGTATGAGGTATGGTGTGGTCTTTGTCTTGTAAAAGTATTATCATTTATTTATTTATATTATGTTCTTGAATGATCAAATGTTTATCTTGATTTTGTTTTTACTTCAGACTACTTGTTTGCATTAAATATCATTTTTTATATAATTAATGTTCAATCTGATTTATGTGCACGTAGCTGTTTGGTTGGTATAATCCTATACGGAAACTCACTCACTTAGGAGATCATTTCCAGCTCCCTTTATTTTGCTGTCTAGTTTTCCTGATTGATAATCATAGTGAAAACAATCATTTTCAGTCACTCTATGGGTTTGAGAATCATTATTGATTTATGTTAATACGCCTTGGAAAGAAAGATGAATCAATCCTTGCCTTCTATGGGCCCGAGGCAAGTAATTTTGTGATTAATAACCTTGGAGGTAATCAGATCTACGCTAATAGAAACAACGAAAACAAAAGACGATCCCTAGGCGGCACAATTTCTATATGTATTTTTAAGACATCGGGTAACAGATTATCTATTCATGGAGCCTTAACACTGATTTATCTCTCTCAATGCTGATTACTTTTGTAATTGTTTGTGTGTGCAATATGATTTAGTATCAACCTCCTCTTCCGTAGTTAAATCATAATTTACATTAAGACTTCATATTCCTAACTGCATCGGGTAAAATATATTATTACTACTATTATCATTATTATTGTTATTACTATTATATTATTATTGTTATTATTACCATTATTATTATTAAGTTTATTATTATTTTCAATAAATATGTGAAAACTGCATGACACAATTTTAATTTAAGGTTCTTCGCTGAGGCTTTCATCAGATATGTTCTAGAATGTTTGGAAGTAATGTAATATCAGATTTATGTAGTATGCGTTTCATGATTTTTATTGATGATAATGAAAGTCCAACATTTACATTGACAGTTCAGGAAAATCACAGAAAAAAGCATTCAGATTGCCCATATACTGGACTTGAAACCTGAACCTCTGGAATGAAAACATCATAGTTAATACAATTTTGTCTTTATATTTATATTGTCGGGCTTTTGAATTTCATGGACGGCGGCGGGAATCAGGTCTTAACTTACATGGTGGAAGATGATTCGTCAGTTAGCAACTCACGAGTCAGTGGGACCTGTTGAGAAGTTTCCATATGAGTCTATATATTGCTTCCGGAAGAATAGTCCTCTCGTGCTTTCGATTCGAGAGAGGTCCAGGCTAGTTTCCAGATAATTCGAAGAGGTGTGGCATTTGTGGACATCAGACGGTGAGAAGAAATTAATTATAAAATAAACTGTGACGAAGAGATTTTTATAACAGAAAATTACATATGTGTATAGAGTGAGTTATTGGGGAAGACAAAGATTTTAAATAAATTTTCTGTAAATATGTGTGAGGTAAAATTAATACGTTCGGCCTCTTCCTATGCTACTGCCTTCCCTGACATCTGAAGACAGAAGTGGATATTACAACATGCCGGACTCCGGTGCTAGCAGCTACTGGTGACTTTCGGCGAGGAAGAAGAAACACTATTTACGATGGTCAGAATTCAAAACCTTAACTAGAAAAATGGACCAGAGCAGGAACTACTAGAAGAATTATCACAAAAAGATTAGTGTTTCCAAAGATGAAATCAAACAAATACATAAACAAAATAAAGACACAGGTAATCTATGATTAACACAAATTAAGATATCAAACGACAAAACCAAGCAAATCAAACAAGAATTAAAACAAAAAAATTGAAACAGTGGAGAGAAAAAGCAAGGCACAAGACTAGAATTACTACAATTGATTGATATGTCGGCCCAACAAACACAGGACATGATGTTAAACACAACTGATGACATGAAAGAATAATTTAAAACGGTAACACGGGAATTGAAAAGTAAAATCTCAAGAATTGACGACGAAATACGTGACATTAAGGTAGAGACAGATAATAAATGACTCCAAGAGAAAATGTATCAACATTTAATAACTGCTGAGTTTCGTCGCGCTATTGAAGAGCTAAAGGACGATTTATCGCTCAGGTAAGAGTTTCGACAAGCTGCCGACATACAATACCGAATAGCTGGACTCAAGACGCAAAAATTGGACGGAGTGACTTCATAGGATATCTTGAAGCACTAATTTGAACATCTGCGCCCATTATAGATGGAGTCGGCAGGAAGAACAACGCAGTTGATTGCATTTCTTCTAGGACCAGACACCGAGATCTACGCAGCATTCTATCGGAAAATCAGGCAGATGACATAGAAGCTTTGGAAAATCGTTGCGGCCACCATCATCTCAGCACCGCTTTTAAGGCTTAACTAAAAGCTAGTATCAAGCGCGTAGGGACTCCTTTCAAGAATTCACAGTGGCAATTCAGCTGCTGGCGCACAAGGTGTTCGTCAGACTCCCAGCAACATTCATCGACGGAGAGGCAGCGTCTACCTTTGTAATGATGCTGGCGGAACGTCGCCCTGAATGACGTTTTGAGACTGAAGGCCCGCAAGGAAACTTCACGGTAACTGCACTAGCAGACGCAGTCTCATGCACTGTGGGACGGCTATCACCATCATTTAAAGGCAGCGTTTTTTGGTGGACCGCCATGCTAAAATTGTGGAGAAACTGAACAACTGATGCTGAACTGTGTTCGTAGGTCTGCAACTGAACGATACAAATGTACCTGTGTGAGCTGCAATCCTAGACCCACAAGAAGACAACAAAATAAAAAATAGGAAAAATTAAAATAGGAGGCCACCGGCATTGTCATCACAACCACTATTGGCCCGCTTCGTGGTCAACGTCCGTAAACGACACAGATAACAATGAACTCTTTGTCGAATGCTCATAGACACAGTAGTCACGCTGACTATCGTCAGACCTGAATTAACAGAAGCTTATAGGACGACACTGCTGAAAATTGAACTTTCTAATGCGTCGGGAGAGATCGTAGCAATAGAGGAAAAGGTTCTATTGGAGTTTTCCAAGGAGAGAGGCAAGGTGGGCATGTGTCACCAGAGTTTCTGAGGACGTTATTTTGGGCATTGACGCCCTAAGGATGTACGATGCCACGGTAGATATGTGTCAATAGATTATACGTTTCGGGCCAAGATAAAATATTAATCAACGACGCGAGCCAAGACCAACCGTTCGCAGTATTTGTATACGACGCGGTTGAAAAAAACGACCCCAACAAGACATGCTGCTGGAGGCCACAAGAAATCCCCAATGTGAACTGCATGTGGCAAAACTCGGAAAGAAGAGAGAAGAAGCACTACGATGAATTATCCAACTTCTTTGGATTCCACAAGGTCGGCTTGGTGTGGCTATATCACCCGAACCGAACGAGAGAAAGCTCACCGAAGTTGCAGCGTTCTTGCGATGGCCCATACCGAGTAATGAAGAGAATCTATGATGAAGTTTACCGAATTCAACGACAGCCTGGAGATAGATGATTATGGTTCTCTTGGATCTGCTGGCGGTATATACATAATATCGATCAGTTCTGCGGAGGGAGCAATGTAACGCATTGTTGGCCTGGTTTTAAAATTCGCGGGCAGCGGCGGGAATCAAGTCTCGCCCTTTATGTTAGAAGGGTAGAGTTGGCAACTCATGAATCAGAGGGACCCGCATAGAACTTGCCACAGCGTCTATGCATTGCTTCTGGAAGAATCGGTCTCTCTGGCTTCCGATTTGAGAGAGGTCTAGACTGGATTTTAGATAATTTCAATTCTCGCATATAAAATGTTCTGACCGGCCAGTGGTGTGCAAGCTGTGGATGTACTTTCATAGCAACAGATTATGTGTGAAGAGAGTCAGTTATTGTAAAAGAAATAAAGATTTGGACATTTTCATAAACATTTGTGGAGTTAAATAAAATAAATTCGGATTGTTTCCTTCCTTTCCGCCATCCCTGCGACAATATAAATGCTTCTTAGTATTAGTTATGACCTATGATTCATCTTGGCGTTCTTTCATAATCTCTCCCTCTCTCCCTCCCTCTCTCTCTCTTCTCTCTCTCTCTCTCTCTCTCTCTCTCTCTCTCTCTATCTTATATATCTATCTATCTATCTATCTATATATCTATCTATCTACTATCTATCGCTCTCTAACTTTCTATCTCTATCTCTCTGAGATTGATCTAGGTTATAAAATAATTTACTTTGAATTCATATTATTATTATTATCATTATTACTATTATTAATTATTATTATCATTAGTATCATTATCATTATTATCATTATCATTACCATTAATATTATTATTATTATCATCGTTATCATCAACATCACATCATTATCATCATTATTATCGTCATCATTATCATCATCATTATCATCATCATCATCATTATCATCATCATTATTACCATTATTATTATTATTATTATTATTATTATTATTATTATTATTATTATTATTATTATTATTATTATTATTATTGTCGTTATTGTTGTTTCTTTTCAAACAAACATAAATTGTTTTCCTTCTAACAGAACACTTTCTTTTAGAACAACTTCTCCCATTTAGTTAAATGCCTTTTAAAATCAGATATTTTATTTTTAATGAAATAGTAATACCCTTCGTTTTATTTTTTACAGGATCCGTTGATAATAATTTTAATAATGGTGCACATAGCAGAGTCGAAGAATTACAATTACTACATTGAAGCTACTGTAGAGGCTATTAAAGGTAGTTACTCTGAGACTTCTGCCACATCAGAAGAAACTACTGAGACGTCTACATCCACAAGAAGAAACCACCGAACGTCTACTTCCACAGAAGAATAAACCACTGAGATGTCTACTTCCACAGAAGCAGAAACCACTGATACGTCTACTTCTACGGAAGAAGAAACTACTGAACGTCTACTTCTACGGAAGAAGAAACTACTGAAACGTCTACTTCTACTGAAGAAGAAACTACTGAAAACATATACTTCTGCCGAAGCAGAAACTACTGAAACATCTACTTCCGCAGAAGCAGAAATTACTGAAACATCTACTTCAGCAAGAAGAACAGAAATTACTTAACATACTTCTGCAGAAGCAGAAACTACTGAAACATCTACTTCCGCAGAAGCACAATTACTGAAACATATACTTCTGCAGAAGCAGAAACTACTGAAAAATCTACTTCTGCAGAAGCAGAAATTACTGAACATATACTTCTGCAGAAGCACAAATTACTGAAACATATACTTCTGCAGAAGCAGAAACTACTGAAACATCTACTTCTGCAGAAGCAGAAACTACTGAAACATATACTTCTGCAGAAGCAGAAACTAACTGAAAATCTACTTCTGCAGAAGCAAAATTACTGAAACATCTACTTCCGCAGAAGCAGAAATTACTGAAACATCTACTTCCGCAGAAGCAGAAACTACTGAAACATATACTTCTGCAGAAGCAGAAACTACTGAAACATCTACTTCCGCAGAAGCACAAATTACTGAAACATATACTTCTGCAGAAGCAGAAACTACTGAAACATCTACTTCCGCAGAAGCAGAAATTACTGAAACATCTACTTCCGCAGAAGCAGAGAATCTACTGAAACATATACTTCTGCAGAAAGCAGAACTACTGAAAACATCTACTTCCGCAGAAGCAGAAACTACTGAAACATCTACTTCCGCAGAAGCAGAAATTACTGAAACATCTTACTTCTGCAGAAGCAGAAATTACTGAAAACATATTACTTCTGCAGAAAGCAGAAACTACTGAAACATCTACTTCCGCAGAAGCACAAATTACTGAAACATCTACTTCGCAGAAGCAGAAATTACTGAAAACATATACTTCTGCAGAAGCAGAAACTACTGAAACATCTACTTCCGCAGAAGCAGAAATTACTGAAAACATATACTTCTGCAGAAGCAGAAACTACTGAAACATCTACTTCCGCAGAAGCAGAAAATTACTGAAACATCTACTTCTGCAGAAAGAAGAAAAATACTGAAACATCTACTTCTGCAGAAGCAGAAATACTGAAACATCTACTTCCGCAGAAGCACGAAATTACTGAAACATATACTTCTGCAGAAGCAGAAACTACTGAAACATCTACTTCCGCAGAAGCAGAAATTACTGAAACATCTACTTCCGCAGAAGCAGAAATTACTGAAACATCTACTTCCGCAGAAGCAGAGAATTACTTGAAACATTCTACTTTCCGCAGAAGCAGAAATTACTGAAACATCTACTTCCGCAGAAGAGTTAACTACTGAAACATTTATACTTCCGAAGAAGCACAACTACTGAAACATCTGATTTCTAAGGAAGCAGAAACTACTGAAACATCTACTTATACGGAAGAAGGAAATACTATGGAAGAAGGAACTATTGAAACAATTACTTATATGGAAAGAGAAACTACTGGAACTACTACTTTTATGGAAAGAGAAACTACTGGAACTACTACTTTTATGGAAGAAGAAACTACTGAAACATCTACATACACATAAGAAGAAACTACTGAAACATCTACTTCCATATAAGAAACTATTGAAATATCTACTTCTGCAGAAGAAGAAAGTACTGAAACATTTACTTACACAGAAGAAAAAACTACTGAAACATTTACTTACACAGAAGAAAAAACTACTGATACATCTTCCTCTACAGAAGAAGAAACCACTGATACATCTACTTCCACAGAAGAAGAAACTGATGATACAAATACTTCCGCAGAATAACAAACTACTGATACATCTACTTTCGCAAAAGAAGATACTACGTAAATGTCTGCTTCCACAGAAGACGAAACTATAGAAACACCTACTTCCGCATGTTTTTCTGTAGAAGAAAATATATTTTCCGATTGAGGGTCTTTCCACTTTTCAAGCGGTTGCCCTTTTA